>UELV01094993.1:0-14055 GCA_900490015.1 Megastigmus stigmatizans | reverse complement strand
GAAGTTCATCACACTTTTCTGGTTTAATATCGCGCCATGTGGTGATGTCACTCTCATCTAGTAACTGCTTCAAAATATAAGCCTGAACTGAAGCTATAACAAATTTTCATGTGGGCTAAAGAACATTTGGAAAGAATTGGCCGCCAGTCAAATAGCGCGCTTTTACCTTGAGCCCACAGATGAAATACGTCCTCCTTGACAGTGGAACCCCAGAGTAAGGTCTTCACCTCGTTGATGAGATCCTCGCTCCTCGTCGCCGTGGCCTTCGCTGCCATAGCAAGAGTCTTTCCACGGGTGATAAAATCGTGAGCGTTCACTAGACATAACCGCCATATTGTACCAATTAATTTAAAATACACTGTACGATGTCGTTTAAAAAGAGATATTTTGCTTCTTTGTTCGTAATAAAGTTTACTTGACAGGGGTAGCTATTTTTTTTTTACAGAAAATGCCGTATTAATTACTGAGAAGTAAATAACCACTGTTTAACAGTATCGGTATTTATCAGTAATACGGAGTTCTCCGACGCCTTCTTAATGCAGATATTCAGGTAAAATTTGATCTAGGATTCAATCTGAATTTTTATAAGGTTTACACTGCTGATTTCTTTTATACCACTCTAACCTTGGCTTCCTTGAATTTCTTCATTTTTTCCCAATATCCTAATAATTAAATAAAAAAAGTACAATATATAGATTTTCAAATTTAAAAATCGGTTAAGCCGTTATTGAGATACAGAGGCTTCTATATACTCGATCTCCATCTACTTTCTGATAAAAGCACAAAAATTTGAATATTCAACATTTAATATATAATTTTAATGATACAACATTGTTTAAAATAATTAAATTTTTTATTTTAGTGTTGAAAACTTAATTAAGAAAAGGTAGTTGTTTACGTAAATGGAAAAAAATGCAGGAAATTTTAAACACTGTTACAATGACAGAGTTTAAAATTTAAATTCTCACTTTCAAATTTACAAGAAATTTTGTACAGATTCTTCAAAGTTTTATCTTGATGGAATAAACGTAATTTTAAATTAAAATATCATTATATGAGGGTCGGAGTAATAATATAATGGACTACGCTTGTTTTGTTAAACTTGATAAGGGCGATAATTCAATCGTCGAAATGTCTTCGTATTTTTTCACACATACATACATATACATGGATGTTCAAATCCACTTTTTTAATGTTATCTCAAAAATTCTTTTTTCACTATCACAAAGCTTCCCTTCGGAGGAAGCAAAATTAATAATAGCTTACACAATTTCTTATGTACTTTCTTAAATAAGTTCTTTATTTTTTGTATTCTTGATTAGGTTCTTACGACGAAAAAAAAAAATTAATTATTGCAAATAATTTTTCACTCCTCGAAAGTATAGAAACTTGAAGTGTTATGAGGATTGTAGTTACATTTCGGATCACTATACTATACGGGGATTTATTTCTACACTTTTAGGTTAATTTTTTTTATAAATAATTAACTACTGAACCATAAATCGCAACTAAGAATTTTTGAGGCCGAAGTGCATAGATACTTAAGAACTTATCAATCGTTTTCATTAGAATTAAATTAATTGTACATAGTCAATTTACAAATTAATTATACTAAATAGCTTTGGTAATTACTTTTCTGAGACAGTTTAAAATAAATTTTAGTTTCTATTAATACAAACTAATAAGTAATATGTATTAAAATTAGTGTTAAAATGTGTAATATTGATTTACCTTTTTAATGGGACAACCACTTAGACTATCCCACCCGAAAATTCCTAATGCAGCTTTACCCAAAGAACCATTATCATCACTTTTAAGTAAATCACATATTCCCGATGTCTGAGAGTCAATGTTTACATTATATACTCCATTGCATTTCATCGATTCATAATTCCATACATTTAGAGCATCTTGCATCTATAAAGACATTAAGTTAGTATAAATTAATTTGAAAAACTATTTTGATTAGATTTGAGCAGTAGTCCTGTTCTACCAGATGTATAACATATATAAAACGTCACATTACTATGTTACAATGTTAAAGTTATTAAATTAATCTAAGACTATATAATATATTATCTATTACATTTTTCATAAGTATGACCTACTAACTTAAACTCAAACAATAATTCGACTTTCCCTGTGCCTAAAGACGTATTTCAGAATTACAGGATTCCCAAAAAGTATATTTCAATAAATGAGGAGTAACCAAAATTTTTCTTATCAAGTGACGCGGTAGCGTCACGATGGCAAGTATGATATAATGATTTTTTCCCATATTAATTGATTCATACTTTACATTGGTTTTATGAAATCTTGTGGGGCTTAATCGATAGATATATAATTAAACTTTTATATAAAAAAAGTTTCATCGTATTCTTAAGTTATCGCAAATGCAAATTTTTGTGCAGCTATTTTCTTTCGTTTTAAGTTTGTTGCGAGATTATATATAGATATACAAAGGCATACGAAATATTTGAATTTGCAGCAGTTTTTCATAACCTTTCCTACGTTAGTATAAGTGATCGCCAGTAAGTTATTATTTCCACGTAATGCAAGGATTAAAGAAACAATGAATCTAATCCTTGATGTAAACTCGATAAAACAACAGACTGTAAATAGTGTATATGATTTCTTGTAATATGCACAATATGTAATTTCTATAATGGCTAAAGTTTGTGCATCAGTGAGAGATGAAAGAAATAGAAGTACTAAAAAAGTGTACTAAAAAAATGAATCTAAATGTCAGGTAAAGCGATTTGGTCTCCATTGACAGGAATAGTTGATTGGGGTCTAGTCTCCATTTTTGGGTGTCCATTCTACACCAAGAATTAAGGAGATATTTGAATTGGTCCAAATGCAGTTTTAGCTTTTGCGAGAGAATGATATAGTTGGACAGATATAATCATTACAGACTATCCTTGAGATATACTGTGCTATTTGCTATCCTGTGATATACTGGGCTAATGGCTAAATTTCTAGGTCTTTATAAACTTTGCATCAAATATATGGTTCCTGGGATTAAGGAAGCAGTCAAATCTATTTTTTTTTACCAATTATATATAAAGAAATGTGCAATATTCATTCTAGAAATCACACCTTATGAGGTAATTTTATAAATGTCCTACTTATTTTGTAAATTTTAAAAATTTCAAGGATTATATTATTAATGTAACTAAACTTAACTTTAAAAAGGTAAACTCTTGGCAAGTATAAGCGTGATCTCCCACTCGCTTCAGTTTATATTAAATTAAAATGCTCTTGAACAATTCTTAATTTGTTATTAATTAATACCTAAATAGTTCGGTAGTGTACCTATTGGTAAGACTAACTATTTGTATAAATAAAAATTTTTACTTGAGATATTACATGTCTCTAAAAAGGTTGTGAAATCTAACAAAACTTACCTTTAAAAAGGTAAAATCTTGGCAAGTATGAGTGTGTTCTTTCACTCACTTCTGTTTATATTACATAAAATGCTCGCACACCATTTTTCATTTGTTAATTTTTTAAATACATTTAATAAATTAGTATAACATTTTATCAATATTAATTGTCTTATTATAACATTTCATTATTATACAATTTTATTATTATTTTCCCTCACTCGTTTAACTTTATTATACAAAAATTCCTTTAGACTACTTTTAGACTACTTTTAATTTTGTTATTATTTTACAAATTTTGTTGATATAAATCACTACAAAATAAAATCATATTTATCAAATTGATTCTCTTTCCGATTAACATCTATAAAATATAGAATATCATTACATCTTTTTCTTAATTTTACATAGTTATTATTAATTGTTAATAAGTACCAAAATGATAAAATGAACTTCAACTTTGCCATGGTGCCTTTAATACCTTTAGTAGCTTCGATAGCTTATCTGGTATCTTTATTCCTACAATTGTTAACACGTTTGGTAGCTTTGATAGCTTATCTGGCATCTCATCCACATACTAGGTGTTATTATTCTCTAGACTAACGAAAAAATGTTAAGGAAGAAGAATACAATATTTAAATATATTCTCTTATACTTTTATGAGGTACATGGATGGTTTAAATTTCTTTAAATTAATTATGATATCTAAATATTAAAGAAAATAATGAGGATTATTATAATAATAATATACAGCACCTGAAATTGCCTGTAGACGGGCCTCCAAGTATGTTTATAGTTATTTATTAAGATTAAAGATATTTTATAAAATTGTGAACGTGTCATTTTGGACGAGGCGCATTATACTCGCAACTGTTAGAACACAAACACAAATATTAGAACTCTGACAGTTTGACCTGCTATAACAATGGGAGATAGAAGTTCAAACTAAATGTCGAAGGGGACAATTGAGTGTTTTATATACCATGGAACATCAAAGGACATTATGGAAAACCAATTATTAAAATTTGATGTTGTTATAACTACATACAATTTAATTGCACAAGAGCATAAGCTTTACGTTGTACCCAATAAGAATAAGGATTCAAGTGTATAATACTTGTAATTATTATGCATCTGTTTATATATCTGGGACAAAAAAGGAAAACATTTCGCGAAAGTTAGCTTTACATCGAAGCGAGCGTTATACAACAGTAATATAACACGTGCGGGGAAAACCACCCGTAAAACCAAGTGACAAAAGTCCAGGATTTTCCAGGCTATAATCTAATTTTTCAATTAACTCAATTTTTCTGCTGCAGTTGTGAAGTAAAAGAGCAAGTATGACGTTTACAAAACGTCATCTTTGAAAGCGTATCTAAATCCACAATATTCCGAATGGTTATTTTAGTACTCCTCTTGCAATTATTAGTTGATACATCGATTGTTTATGTTTAAAAGAATCCTTTAATATAGTGTAAATAGTAATTATAAAGAAAAAAATATTTGCAATCTGTTTAAATTTATTTTATAACGGCTTTGGTTATAATTGATCCCGATCATAACTATATGTATTCGTGAATTTTATTAGATAAATTTAATCTTGAAATAAATTTCTACTAAAAGAGTAATTATACAATTCCAACTGATTCATTCTCGCCTTACAAATTTCAGCGGGAAGTTGGAAATTACTTAATCGTAACACACACAAACAGCCCAATGGAGTGCGTAATATTCTCGCCTATAAAACTCGACTAAACTAAAATATATCAAGCTGAAGGACTTATCGAACGAGAAATTTAAAAAACCGGTTTTTCTGCATGTCCGCATTTGTGAAATGTTATTATGAAGATTTACGGCCTTATTAAGACAAGCCCACATTTCCTCGATTTCGAAAACTCGTATGAGAAACGGAAGAGCTTGTTTTAGTTGCGTATATATATATATATATATATCTAGTACGACAGTTATAAAGATCGAATTAAGGTGTTAGGCGAATTTAGAAGCTAATTATGTAACATATTAGTGCACAATACTTAAAAAAAATTTGAAAATATTGTAAATAAGTTATTTATATTTTAATAATTTACGTACACGTGAATTTCAATTTCAAATACTTTAATTTTTAGAAGAACTTATTTTATTGTTCTTAAAGGTAACATTTTCTGGAAACAGCTAACATTACTTATATGCATACTGAAGTTTAATGCCAATTTCAACTATTACTTTTTAAGCATTGCAGTTTTTTTTATAACAGTTCAAACCTCAGTTTATGTACATACATCACAATTACAGACAACCTGTATAACAGTACAGAAGTATATATAAGGATATTTAAACTCGGAAGCTTATAGTGCTGATCAAATATAATATAAACTAATTTTTATAATTTATTGACATCATTTCGTGACTTTTGTCTTCATCAAAATGATTAAAAAATTGATTTTGTTTCCTCATAGAGGAAGTTTTGTACACGTGGATAAAAATTGTGAAAACAGTGATAGAATTTTGCTCAAAGCACGTGTATTATTTTTCTGAAAATCAAAATACTCGTTTCTTCGTGTTTTCGTTGTACGTGCTCTTTTATTGTGGAAAATGATTAAAGCGATTTTGATTAAACAAATGTCAGTGTTTTCTTTATCATAAATCAAGTTGAGTTGACAAAAAATCTTTTTCACTTTCGATTAACTCATATTTTAGACAGTTACCATGTCCAATGTAGAGACGAATTCAGATAGAGCGCATGTACTTATCTTTTAAATTCAAATAAGTTGTTTTATATAATTTGACCGAGGAGGCATCATACCCGACGTCTCCTTAAATAAACAAGACTAAATTGTCGATAAGGTAGAATGTACCATATTGTGTGATATTATCATGCATCGGAAAGTAAACTTCGACGAAGTCGAGGCCTCAAGAATGCAGACTTTTCCTTAGCAAGATATAGATCCACCCTCTTCATAAAGTCTGGACGTTCCAGCCACGTTGATTGCGCAGTCGGTACTCTTCCATTATAAGATTAGACCAGTTGAAGGAGGGCGTGACTCCGCAGTTGCCCGAAGCGCTTTTCCTTCTTCATGGCACCGATTTTATTAGGTTGAATTAATTTGTTACAACTCGGCATAACTATTTTCTCTGGCATCCCCTGTATTATCCAAATATTTAGTTAGAATTATACGGTGTCGGAACACCCGAAATAGAACATAAATAATGCATGATTTCCTTGCAACTGTGGATGTGATGAATAATCTTCATACATTGTGTCAGTTTCTGTTCCTTCCACGTATCAGCTCATGCATATATTCATCATTTTCATAGCAAATATAATTATTAGAAACAATGATATCAAAATCGTATTGGTAGACAATTAATAAATGAACAATTATATTGGTCACATTATTGTTGCGGCTTGTATTCCAATATTTTAACGTTTACAATAAAATGATTTGTTTGCGCGCGCTTCTCGGTAAAAAAAATTCATTTTAATAAATGGATATTAAATAATTTATTACCTTTTTAATCATTATTAAAGCAATAGCAGTAATTAAATAAAAACGAAATTTATTTAAACTACAAACATCGATCCAAGTAGAACAAATAATAAATGTACTATAAATAATATTCTCTATCAAAATGAACCCATTACTAAATAACAAATAGAAAACTATTAAAAATATTTTAATTTATTTTAACTGAAATTATTCAAATGAAAATAATGATTTACAGTATTTATGTATTGACTTAATTGCAAGTTTTTTGTATGTAATTGTTTATTGACAAATAATTGCTAAAATGTAACAATACATCAGCATTTTTAGTTGTTAAAAAAATAATAGTTTGTACAAAATTTACAGATAGTTGATTACATTATGCTTTTTGCATTGATTAAATTATTTTGAAAATAAAAAAAAGCAGGAGTAGTTTATTGGACATAATAAACTATACAATACTTAAGTAACATCTAATATATGAAAAATAATACACTACCTAACAATTTTCCTGTTTTTCTGAGAAAATAATTTCCGGAGTTTATGGACTAACTTTTCGCAAACCGCAACAGCGCCCTTTGATTTTTTACTTTATATATTGCTAACAATTCAGCAAAACGCTATCTTAATTTTTGACTTATAAACAATTGATATTAAGAAAGCAAGTCTACAAACTGGTAAATTTTTTTTATTGAAAGGCAAAATATAGTACAATAGTTATTCGCGAACAATAAACTTACTAAAAAATTACGGTGCCGGATCGCAAGAAATTAACACCGATAAAACGTGATGATAGTCAAAAATTACTCGGAAAATCATTTTTCTTAGAAGTATAAAAGGAAGATACGGGAAAATGTGATGGGATCACTTCTTCGCACCAAAAAATGACTAGTGCTAGCTCAGCGACTACAATTTACTAATAAATAGTGAAGGAATCCGAAGAAAGGCGTGCTCTAATTACTTAAAAAATAATGAACTCCCGAAAAATTCTGAAGAAAATTGATTTTCCGAGGTGCTGTAAAATGTAGTTGAAAATCCCGCACGAGATACAACGTCACTATAATTTTTTACCATTCACCTTACCAAAAGAGAAACAACAAAAATTTCCCATTTCACTAAATGAAAATAGATATATTTTATTTTTCCTCATTTTCAGAGCGCCGTGAATTTTCAGACTCGAAATGGAGACAGAAAGTCTCTTCGCAAAGCCAAACAATTGAATTTCAATTGCTTGATGCCAGTATTTTTTCTTATTGTAGGAAAAGTTGTAAGTCTCGTTCTTTATGTTTTTCACTTCTTTCACTTATGAGATACTAGAATAGATATATCTGTAAATATATATTCGTATATAAGTATGTCTGTATATATTATGTATATGCGCGTATGTATAGAACTATGTACGGATAGGATAGACGAAGACCTCTAGTTTCTGGATTTACTCGAAATGCCTCTGTCAAACTCACTCCTTGCGCTTATTACTCCTTTGCTCCTACAAAAGAAAATATGATTAGCTAAATGTTTTGACTTTGCTATTTGCGAATGATGTATCGATGCTAACCTTTTGCGTGAGGATAACAAGCAAATGTCGGAATACATTGATGAAGTCCAGGAACAGATAAAGGGAATGACCAATGAAGTCTTTGCTGCCCAATCGGTTCTTCTCAACAATCAGTTGTGTATCATAGATGATAAACCCACACATCACCAAAAGACCAAGATAAAGATGAATTTGGAATATCAATTGCGATCTGAAGAAGATGTTGCCTAGAGAAAGGAGCACCAACATATTAAGAGTACTAATCAGGGTGCCACCAATATACAGCCATTGGCCTCGTTCAGAAAGTAAAGATGCAATGCTGAATGAAACAAAGATTACAGTTGTGCCTGAAACAAGATTAATATATGTAATATAAATTTTAATAATGAAAAAGAAGAGTTTATTAATTAATAAATTACGATGATTTTTGTCAAAATGTTATGTATATTATTATTGAAATGTAAAACTGAATTAGAAACAATAATTATACAGTTAAATTACTCACAACTCTTGTTTTGAAATCTATGTTTTTGTTTCTAGTATTATTATGCTTATGTGAAAAAATTAAAAACAACTCTGAATATCAATTAAATCGACAAATTAATAGTTATGGTCAATGGAAGTAGAAAATCATCATATGTGAGCAGTTCAAGTCAAGCAAGAGAACTATTAATATCATCTGTACTAACAAGTTGTAAGTACAATTTCATAATTAACATTATATTTACTTTAAAATTAATTTTAAAAAATGGGTATTGTATTAAAATGAAGTATATTTTTAATCTATAAAATATCTTTTAAATTTGTTTGATAAAAAAAAAGTTAATTAATATTGATAACTTTACTTATCATCTATAAAATCTTCAGTTTTTATGAATAATTTGTATTGATTTATTTCTTATAAAATTAAAAGATATACAATTTAAAGTATATATTTAAAATCTTTCATGTATTAATTTTAGAAAAATAGAGACAAAACTTTGTTCAGGAAAACCATCTGTTTATATATACTTTGTACTGAAGGTTATCAATTATAACATACAAGTATATGCTTGTAATATGTATACATATACACCTGTGCATATATAATAATATTAGTCTTAGTCTCTAAGGCTTCATAGAAAAAAAAGTAGTCTTATCTTAGAATAATTAGGAATTAAAGATAACTTACCAATTAGTGCTGTGAGAATTATGCTGGGATCCACACTGATAACTATTTCTAAGAGTGGACCCATCCTCAGACCAGTAAGGAATGCAAATCCTACGAGGTATCCCAAACGAAGGGATCGGTTCTTTCCATTGTCTGGTGTGGAAATTAAAGCGAAGATCAGTCCAAGTGCTCCAAGTGTTGATAGTAATCCTGCTTGCAATACGTATGTATACATGTGAACGTATGCTCCAACCGCAGCTGCCAAGGAGGAAAGAGACAGGCATCCATAGACATTTTTCAGGTGTTGTCGAACTGGAGGTTCTCTGTAATTAAAAATCAATTCAGCTAATGATATCGAATCCTCTGACAAAAGTTCGCGATATTCGCTAGTCATGCAATTAAAAAATAAAACAAGATATAAAACGCCACGTAAGCGGTATCATTTGTAAGTTATAAAAAAAAATTCAATATGCAATCATGTAAATAGCCAAAGGTAGATATTGATAAGGAATATTTCGATAAGCGATTATTATTTTTTTAGACGCATATAATACGTTGTGGACTATCGCGTCGTTACGTCAGCAAATACCTAATCGTGCACTAGCGAAAACTTTCACACGACCAAAATACGTTCTGGAATCGCTACAGAGACAAGGAAGGAAAAACATTGGGGCTGGACTCGAATTGTGGGCCCGCCTGCACGAAAGCACGTAGGCTTCGAGAACGAGGCGCGCACAAAAGTTGCCCGCTCATCGTTCGAGAAGAGTCGTAAACAGCAGGTCGCATATATTTAACTCATTAGCCATGTCCCGATCATCATTCGACTAACGCAAAAACACTCGCAATACCAGAGCCCTGTATAAGTACCATGAAAAACTACTCACAATCTGTTGTTGAACGAATTAACGAAGGAATGGAGCGTCGGAGCCATGTCTGCGACTTTCTCCCGACGTGTCTCTCGTGAATTTTCCTCAGGTGTTGCGCACACTGAACAATTTTTCGCCCAAGCTCTCCTGCGCTTATCTGCACTCTGCTCTCTAGTGTATAACTGCGCTTCGGATATACAATGTCGGCCTAACACGAATTTTAGCCTCGTCTCGAATACGTCAGTCCAAAAAGATACACTGCGCGATCTCGAATGATCATGAATCGCCTCCTCTTACTCTGTCTCGCAGCAGCGCACACAGTATAATACGTCTTGGGCTTTGTGGGGACTGGGGGGCCAGCGCAGCTCGCACTCGCTCTCTGCCGTCGTTAGCTCTGTCTTCGTCGCGCTTTTAGCCGCCCGAGGAGGACACGTCAGTGATATTTCTGGTGTGCGTGCGCGGACACGTACGGCGCGCCGAGCGATTGGCCACCGGCTCACCGACGAACAGCGTCAGCGCTTCGGAGCTTCCGCCTAGCAGTCGAGACTTTGTCCACGGGTCAGAGCGAGAGGGTAGATGCTGATTATTATACCTTTATATACGCGAACGCGACGGAGACAGAGCTATCGGATTGGTGGCGCTTCGCGAGCGGTGAGGGGCCGTGCACACGAGTTGGAAAGTTTGTGTTATATTATAGCTGCGTATAATAGAAAAGTCGAAGTCTGCCGCGACTTTCGCATTCGCAATTGCTGTATATAGTTAAAACTTCAGACCTTCTTCTTTTTTATGACTGCTTATATGTATATATAGGTATAGGTACATATATATGAGTGCAGGACAAAGGTATACGATGATGGATAGCGCAAATGAAATTACACAGGATTGATGCGTTCGAGAATATACCTAGTTGCGGACAACCCTGTGAAATGAATGACAAATTTAATGCTCCAGAGACGGTTAACGCCGTAATCGCACATATGTGTTTACTGTATAGTTAACTTTTATTTGCGAAATCTGAATTGATTGGTTTTTTTGTTTCATCAAATTTAGCGTTCGTCTTTAAGTAGTAAGTTCTTCTATAGATTCGAATTTCGCATAAGCAGTGAATATAATTAATAAATTTATACCTGTGGGCCAATAAATACTCTGAATAGTGCTTAACGTTTATATGTAAAAATAAAAAAAAATCATATTAGTAATTAAATTTCTTCAAATTAATATTTCCAATCTCATTATTCACCCCCTTACAAGAAATAATTTTGTATATTTTTACTATACACATTTTTTAAATACTGAAGTTTTAAAGATTTAAATTTTTTATTTACTCAGTTGACGTGGGTAATTGTACTCATACATCGATCCATACTAGAGACCATGATATTATGTGAGACATGAAAGAATATTTTTAGTAAAAAGTTAAATATATTGTAAGTTCATACAATGTAACTTATGTAGGTGCCTACAACTTACACTGTATAATCTATATGTAAATGATAGTTATAAGTGACACACAAAGATAATACCTAGAACATTAGAATGACTAAAGTGAATGTAAGCATTTCAATTTAAAACAGCTCTTTTACTTATACCCTATCAAAACTGAATAAAATTTAATTTTTTAACGTACATATTACATCGCTATTACTTTCGTATTTTATTAAATAGAAAAAAAATTCGATTATAAATATTACTAGTAGAAAATAAGCTTATGTCAAAATATGCATAAATGTGACAAAGTGCGAAAAAATTTAACATTCAACAGATTTTGTATGCGTACTTTGACACACTGAGCGAACTTTGGTACATTTCTGATATACCCGTTTAGAATTTAAGTAAGTAACGATTTTCGACTCCTTATTTAAGTACCTCATTCTTTTTTTTGGTACATTTTTGATATACTATTATAATACTTTAAGAAATGAATTATTGTTATTTATTACATTTTTAGCATATTTTTGGCACCTTTATGGCACACTCAGGCATAAAAACTTTTTTTCACTAATGATTGCATTATAGAACTTTGTATTTAAATTTACTACACTAATACATTATACAGGCGAGGATATAAAATCACAAAACAATTAAAATGTAAAAATAATAAAAAAAGTAAAATTTTGGCAAGTGTAATTTTTTTTCCTCGACATAATTTTACATTTATTCTACTAAATTGCTGTAAAATAAATCATTTAATTAATAAATTAAAATACTTCCCATTAATTAATAAGATATAAAATATTACATATTAGCCTTGTGTACTACTCATTGTTATAATAATATATTCATTCATGTATTGTTAATTAAAATATATTTTCCCTGACATTGTATATTTTATTCCAATAAAATATTGTACTAAAATCTATAATTTTTTAATTAAATGTATTTTTTCATTACATAATTCTTTAGCACATTTAATAGATATAAATACTTCGATATTCTTTTGACAACTTGGGCTAAAAAAAGTTGAGGTATTATATCATAAACCTGTAAATTGTCAAGACTCAAGTATGAAGCATGTGCTATGGTCTAAAAGATTTCTACCGTACTAAAGCACGCGATCAAAGTTTTGTCAATCAAAGAGCGCATTATGTCTTTTATTGAGAAACAAATTATTCTTCATTACGATTAGAACTGGGGGTACTCATCTATTTTTTTTGCAAAAAATGCTGTACTATTTACGGAGAAGAAAAAAACCACTCTTTATATAACAGCATTGGTATCTATCGATAAAACAGAGATCCTTTTCAACAGAGAGTCTTTATTTTGTTATGTTCACGGTAATGTCGTGTTTTGAATATTTAGGTATTTATAAGTATCCTATTTCTTCGAAAATTATTTTTGAAATTTAATTAAATTTTTGTTCATATAGGGGTTTATATATGTACAATTATGAATTAGTTAAATTTTTAATTGATTATTATGATTATTATAAGAGAAAAAATATATTTATGAACATATTGTGTTTATTTTCTAGTAGCCGTATTATTCAATTTTTTTAATATTTTAAAATTTCATACTTTTATAAATGGAGCTTGTAAAAATTTTAAATATACGATTAAAAGAGTTTTTAATAAATTATTATTTGCAATAGTTTTCATTATAATTCATGCAGCAGTTATTATGTTATTTTTAAAAATGCATTTTTGTATAATAGCTCCCAGATAACGCAGGCCCACAAAAAAAAAAGTATGTGGTTCTGGGATGGAGACTAACTTTTTCTTTCGTATTTTTTCCCGTTGAATCCGAATTCGTCAAAAAAAAATAGGGGTTCCGGGGCAAATTTTTAAGATAACCTCAAAAAACTGTCGAAAACGTCGAGTCGGTAGTAAGAGTTTGAGCAGAATAAAAAAATTATTTGCTTCACATCAAAAATACTTTTTTCCTATGTATTTTGGCCTGCTTAATCCGAATTTGCTATGTAAAAAGAGGTTTGACCAATGGATTCAGAGATAACCTCAAAAAACTTCTGAAAAATCTCATGCACGAGAACTAAATTGGTTTACGCTTGCGTACACGTTTGTCATCGAACGACCTATGTAAAGCATTTCTACGTCGCTTTTTGTTATTAGATTGTGCATCTCTTTTTAGCATCCAGCAATAGTCCGCCATCATGTTCACGCCCCAGTTTCCTTGC
>UELV01094992.1:0-32223 GCA_900490015.1 Megastigmus stigmatizans | reverse complement strand
CATCATTAATAGTTTGAAACAGAAACATGCGCAGTATTCAATACGCAGTAATTAGTGCATCCGCAGTATTTGACACGCAGTAATGGACTAGAGTCGATCTAAAATCCGCAGTAATGCACACACTTGATTTTTTTTAATACTATCCTTTATTTAAAAAAATTATAGTTCATGGCATTCTTAATTTTTTTTATTAATAAAAATAATATTAAATATTAATTAAAAGTAAAAAAAATATCAATATTCCTTTAGAAACGTACGAAATGCTTTATTAAAGTTCACTCATCGCAGAAAACCGCAGTAATAGGCCCGCTTACCCTATAAAATCTTTCACATCGTCCATATCGATCTAAAGCAAAATCCCATCATGACCTCTAATTCTCCATTTCCAGTTAATCGCCAGCGGTAAAGCAACCGCACATCCATCAGCATCTCCGGGGCAACAGCAGCCGCATCTATACATACTCCACAACGGTCGAATCGTCGCGTATATCCGCATCACGCAGTCGTATACCCACCCGTATTAGCCCATCATCCGAGCTCATTGTCGATGTGTGCCATACGTTAGAGACACATACGCAGCGGCAGCAGAACTGCTCGCACACATCGAGTGGAAGAGGCGAATGAGTCGTCGAGAAGACATGGCCAGGGCCATGGAATCACTGGGGACAGAAGTAGCGGCGGCGACGGCGGCGAGAGAAGCGGCAACGGCAATGCCAGTGGCCGGAAAGCGACAATTTCGCGCACAACCACTGAACTGACGCTGAACGACGCGGCACGTGCTTCAAGCCGCCTACGTCGCGTTGCCCGACGAGGACGAACGGTTAGTCGTGCGACTGTCTATATACTGTCTCTTGATTTTTACTTTGGTAGAATCGGTGGGGATCTACGCCGCTGTTGCGTGGGTTTGTGCGCGTATATGTACACGGATGGGGAAATGGATTGCTTTTGCAGCGAGCAAGTGATAAAAATGAAGGTGGGTATAGTGTAAAATATAGTTTGGTACTGGGGAAAATCGATTTTTTGCTAAAGGATTAGCTTTTACATCAGTTTGTTTTTTTATTATTAAAACATGGAAACGCGTCGAGTGCACTTTACCAATCACTCAATTATTTGGGAATGAAATGCTTTGGTCCCATTTATGTTATTAGAAAAGTATAATAATATCCAAGTATGATTTATCTATATATACCATAAAATTGTACAATTTCATCTGAATAAGATGCTACGGTACCTTCGCGAATAAAAATTCAAATAGTTTATTATTACGAAATAGAGTCGTGATCTATCACTGAAACGTAATTGAAAAATGCGATGTAAAGTCCCAGCTGGAATTTATTGACTGGAAACTATACTAAAGATAGGATGATAACCGTTTATGCTGTGTCAAGACCTCTGGGGAAATACCTATGAAAACCCATGTGCTATTTTTCAAAGCATACCAGAGCCTTTATCTTCAAGACGTGTTTGACCTCCTATATAGATTAAAGTGATTTTGGGAAAGAATTGAAAATTCTCCGTTAAAAGTTTTTGAAATAACGCGAATTCTTTATCGTAAAATAATTTTAAAAAACGCGTAAATTTGAAATGTTATTGATGCAATTAGATTTATGAATATGCCCGAGTCGCGTGAATTAACTATCGCTCAAACTAAACATAAATAAGCCAACAGCAAATCCGTATTTTTTTTTTCTGACGTACATAGAGTAGTAAGACACCAATCTGATACCAACCATACCAGAAATATGAACTTCCTTAAACCTTGTTCACCCGTCCCAAACATCTCCTAAACTCTAATAAAAATCCTCAAAAGCCAAACGATCATCTCCTATTTGCAGTGGAGGCGCGGAAGCGAACAAACCGAGTTGTAGACGGAGAAGACTTGCTCGGAGCTAGCTAAAGACGAAAACAAACACACACACACACATACACACACACGGAGAGAAGATATTATGCATCGTCGTTGCTCGCAGCCGATCGTGTGTCTCGCTTGGCTGCTGCTGCTGCTGCTGCTGCCGCACTCGTCACTGCAGGCGACCAAGCGAGAACCACGTGGAGTTAAGGATCTGAAGCGACTGCTGAACCAGTGGGTCGGTCCCGTTGGCTCCTGCGACTTCGACAAGTACTGCGACTGGATCTGGGACAACAACTCGACGGACCTGAGACTGACCAAGGCACCGGTACCCAATGGCCATGGACCATTTACCGATGCCGATAAGCGACCCGATGGTGAGACCGATCGGTTTCCTTCATTTTTTAAACTATATACCTGAGCCTGCCAATTCATTGCATTGTGTACTTATAGGCAGAGTTTGCTGAGCTTATAAGTTTATATACGCTTTTTTTTTAAAAGGATATGTAAAGGCTTTTAAGAGTAAAACTTGGTTGCGATAGCACGTGACCTTTCGTCACGATCAAAGCTTTAAATGCCGAGATCAGAAATCTCGTCACGTGCATTAACACTGAAATATCAAAGATAACATTAAATTTATTGAAATAATCCATGCTCTATCGTTAAGTTTTTCCAGGCACCGATGCACCTGCGCTAACCGCTACACCGCAATAATCATACAATATAGCAATGTAGTTTGTACAACAGAGCAATATATCTGACATTTCAGGGACGTTCTTATGGCTGCGCGGTCCGAGCGACGGACAATTACAGTCGAAAGTCATACCGCGCACAGGTTCAGCCTGTTACCTGGAAGTGGCACTACACCAGATAGCGATGAAGCGCGGCACCATCGCCCTCATCATCGAGACCGACAACAATAACAAATTTGTCACTGCTGATCGCGCGGGCAATGATAATGCCACGTTAGTCCTGCCTTTTGTTTCTCTCATTATTAATCAAAATAATATTATAACCGATCGAGTTGAAGGAAGGGAATAGAAAACACGTCGATATATATATATATATATCTTTTTTCTTTCTTTTTTATTTTCAACAAAATTCAGAATGCGCATATTGTGTTATTTATCGAGCCGGATGTCAAACTTTCCGACCGAGTAGGGCTTATGTGTGTATATATATATGAAATATTGAAATGGAGAAATATCGAATTTTAGTCAAATTGTTATCAACTATATGAGCCTATCGGTATTTTGTCAATTGTAATTCTATCCCCCTGTCGATATGCCATTACACTGCACTCGCAGTATATTTTCAGAGAATCAAATGAACGTTCACGGCGGAAATGTGAACGTGAACAAATTACAAAACGATAAACTTCGAGATCACTATATTTCTGAAATAAATGCTCAATCGATATTTGTAATATATGATGAAATACCGTTTATTGGGCTTTCGAATTACCGTTTCACATGAATAGACCCGACCGAGCGATAAATGTATACACCACTACTGGTTTTTGGAGTAAATCTTTAACTCTATAGTTATATCATAAGTTCGTTACTGTTTATATAAATTTCTATCTCGCTCGAAACAATTTAGACAGTATTCAGACAGCAAAAAACGATGAATCATGTTTAACCAGATCTCAACAATATCGATTATATGTTATGCAATCTGGTTTCAATTTCCACAGATGTGCATATTAATTACGATAATGCCGTTCCAGATTGTACAGACAATAGCTACAAACATAATTAACCAGATATTATCCGTACTCATAATAATTAGACTTTAAAAAACCGACAGTTTACCAACTCGTGCGTAAACTGCAGCTTATACGATCAGTTGTCAGAATCTGGTAGTGCACGATTCCATCATACGATATATTCATATGCAACTCTGAACTTGACCTGCCATTCCACACGCCAATTACACTTCCATCCCAAAATCAGGGAAACCCACCGGTTACTCAAATTTCGTTCGTATTGTTTCCCTGTACTTAACAGATGGGAGACAACGAGGTTCAATCTGGGCGGCATACACCAGAATTTCCTCATGGTCCTGGAGATGAAAGCCCCGTTCGAGCACTCCAGCATAGCCATCGACAATTTGCGCCTGGTCGATTGTTTCCCGGAGTCGCGGACCTTCTTCCACGGCGAGTGCACCAACTTCATGTTCCGCTGTACAAACGGCTCCTGTCTGCAACGCGACCACGTTTGCGATCTGACGGCTGATTGTGCCGGCGGCGAGGATGAAACTGGAGAATGCAGTGAGTTTGGCGATTTGCTTTCCATGTTACCTGAATAGTGATGAACTAAATTTCAACTTTCGTTGTTGCGAACATTTTGAATTATAATTTCTAGACAGGTACAATTTCACTACTCCAAAAGTATCCGATTTATGCCGGAAACAAAATCCAAGCATCCCTTACGTGCAATATTATCCATCATTAATCTTCTAGTTCCCCTCCAGTCCTGATGCGTAAAAATCCTCGATCCCTTCCTACGCATCCACACACTGGTACAAAAGTGTACGCAAGATCAAGCACAAAGCATTAGATATCGGTACATTAGACGTCGTTCCGTTTATACCTTCCTCGATTAATCCACCCACGCTAATTTCGTCAAAATGGATACGCATCCTTATCTATATATACATATACACGTGTATACATTCTCCTGATATAGACAAAGTACCGGAGTACGCCAAGTGTAACTTCGAGAATGGCTGGTGCGGCTGGACGAACGAGAGGCAGCGACCGTTTAATTGGACGCTACACCGGGGGCCAACGCCGAACGAGAGAATGGGTCCGAACTTCGATCACACCTATCGCAACGCCACAGGTAATTTCATTGTTTTCATGAATAGTTCCCAGTCTAACTATGTAACCTGTCATTTTGTAGAGATTGCTTTATTGAAAAAAAAAAAAAAAAAAAAAAAAAAACAAGCGATCACTGAATTTATAGCAAAAAAAAACAGTAGCGATACACAAATTTCCGACGTAAAGTGATTAATATGGCTAAACGAATGATCTTATATTTTCCAAAACATCGAAGTTTGACATTCTTTTTGATGCAAAGCTCAAGATGTTAAGAGCTTTCACGCGCGAATCGATTCTATAAAAATATCTTTTGTTAAAATGTATCGAATACACGTATCGCAACAAACAAAAATTCTCTCGACTGCATAAAATAGAAAGAACAAAGAGCCTGCAAAATAAAGTCGAAATAGCGTTTCTTTTGTTCATCCATAAATCGAGACAAAGCTTGTTTTCCAATTCGATTTATGATCGTTGCCGCTTCTGTGATTCAGGAACATACGCCTACGTGGATATGTCGAGGAAGGTGAACTACGGGAGTCAAGGAACCTTGAACAGTCCGATTTTTAATCCGACGCCCCCGTACCACAACGATCGCAAGAGTCCGTACTTTAAGTCGTGCAAGGTGTGTATACATACTGACTCGTTGTCCTTTTTTTCTTTTCTTTTTTTTCATACGCACTAAGTAGCACATTAAGAATGCCGTATAAAGAATTGTCTATCGGTATAAAATTGCCTACGTACCATGTTGTACGTTTAGGGTGATGAACTGTACCTTAGCTTTTTGCCCATTTTTACGAGCTTGCCACGCTTTATTACGCTATCCCTGGCCTCTTTTCATTTTACTAGTGATAAAGGACAATATTGCGCACGCGGGAGCTTAAGATTTGAGAGCTGGCGGCGTTTGGAGCTTTACTGTAAAGCTTTCGGAGAACAAGGAAATTCGGTCATTCTTGGACGTGATACGGTATCTTTTTAAAATAGAGCAGAAATTCTAATTTGGATTAAATGTACTGCATTACTTTTTTATTTAACTCCTACCAACTTGATATGGAATTTTTGCATTTAAAATTTTTACACTCCAATTTATAAATAAATTCACATTGAAATGTTTGAAATGCTCCAACTTCAATTCCACATTGTGCAAAAATTGGTATTTTTTATGAAAAAAAAAAGTAGCAAATGCAACTTTTCACATGCGGAATAAAATAGCGTGCTTATAGCCCCGAAGCTTCGCGCATTCCCAGTACTCTTCAAAACACTTTATTGTCAGAGGCAGGAGCATAACACAAGACAATGATTTTGCGCGCGCATAATATATAGATAACTGGGTCATATCCGAGGAGCATGAAAAAAAAAACTGAATGCATATATCGGTTTAATGTCTTTCCTATCTCGTATAATTCCATGCGATCTATTTTAACAAAGAGCGCCGTTATACGCGCTGAAAGCCATTCTTTCTCGACAAAAAAATCTTCGAAATGCAAATATTTCCAAGAAGTGCTTCGATCGTCGAACTGAGAAATTAGTTTTCTGCCGCGCGTCGTGCGATAATTCATTTGTCAATTGTTATCGATCATCTATTATTGAAAATTCCTTTGAAATTTTTATTTTAAAAATCACTATTAAATTTTACCATTGTCATCATTTCTATCGCGATGCATGCAAGTATTGATTTCAGTTTATATTAAGTTCGTTGTCAGCAAAGATCGATTTTTTCATTGTCTATGCCAAGTTTCACCAACGAACTATAATATATTTTTAATAATAACGAACACCCCCAAAATCAAGATTATTAAATGGTACGCGATGGATCCGTAGGTGCGATTCTTTTACCATCAGGACGGTACGCACACAGGTGCGATCGGGCTTTATCTTGTTCAGCTGAAAGCCCATCAGAATCACACAGAGAGACTCTGGTGGATATTCAAGGACAAGAGCGACTCGTGGACCGGCCAGACAGTCATACTACCGGACATACGCTACAAATACTATCTGCAATTCGAGGCGAGCAAGGCTTACGCGTCCAAGGGTGACGTCGCCATCGACGATATCTCGCTCAGTCCTGAGTGCTTCGGTGTCGGTAATTGCCTCACTCTATCTATACCACTTTTTTGGATAAAAGCGAATGAAAACTGAGCAGAGAATGAAATGACTTTACAGAGACACTCTGATAGGTGTTCAAGGGATATAGTAGAAAAAACTTTTTTTTAAAATCATTTTGATGAATTTAAATAATCTTGATTTAGCTTGATACGATAAGTGTTCGGATGCATTACAATTCTGGACATGTAAAAGAAAAATAAATAAAATGGAAAATGTATTACATTTTTACAGTGAATGTCGTTTCATGCAAATACGTTACAGTTGATGGCTATTTGCACATTACGCATTGTTTTGGTTCTGCAAATATTTTATGTATACACGTTGCATATTTACGATTTGATCGATCATAAAATAACGAATGGCTTGAATAAAAACAATGGCATCCTTCGTTTTGTCTATGTTTTACTACGGAAACATCGTTTTTGTTTTAAAATGCCATTTATAGGTATCTTTGTACTTTTACCAAACTGTTCGTTAAGCAAAAAGTGTTTACGTGCATGCTTTCAGCACTTGAACGCATATAAAACATTAATAAGAGTAATTTTTTAAACAGACTTAGAACTCACTTACGATTCTTTAGCAAAAATATGACTTTCCAGGAGTGCCGGCAGAATATCTCAACGGCTTCAATTACTACGACCAGAAAATCCCTCCTTGGGGCATTGTACCACCCAAACACGCTGACTTTACCAACGGAACAGGTGAATATTTCTGATATACGATTCAAGCGATGACGATGAAAGTATTCTCAAAGGAATATATTGCACATTATATATATTTCATTTTCGATCTCGTCTTTGCAGTCGTCCAAGTGAGCACCTGCGGCCAAACCGGGAGATTCGGTCCCACACCCGAGATGTGCACCGAGTACAACAACTTGACGGATGTTGAGGTACTGTCGGATACGTCTACAGACGAAGGTGACGCGATGCTCCGATTCAAGGGCATTCAACGTTGGATCGCGCCCAGTGGTGGTTATTACACGTGAGTAAAGTCTGCCGTTTAAAAAAAAACAACTTACATCAAATCCACAATTTCTTTGACTCTATCGACCAAAAACATTTGGATCGATCTTCACTTCGTCTCGGAATCCACGCAAAAAATTTTCGAGATAAGTATTTATTGGACTTTTAAGCACGATTTTGTCTTGTATATGTAACAGTTTGATCGCCATGGGGGCGCGAGGCGGTACCGGTGCGCTGACTATGGGAGTGACGCAGGGTACGTTGGTGCGCGGTGTCGTCGAGCTCGAGAAGGGCCAGATACTTTACTTTATGGTTGGTCAGCCAGGAACCGATGCTTGTCCGAAGGTCAGCACTTGTTACTTTTCATTTACCGCATATAATGCAAAGACCTTTTCAGCTAAAATTAAAATGGGAACGATTTGAGCAGAAAATCTCTTGGAAAGCGAATATATATATATATATATATACGTGTGTGTACGTGACCTGCAATGATCTTTCGTATTTACAGAGTTTAGGATCGAAGAACGACACTTGTCAGCAATACAACAGTTTCAATTCTTCACTCGAGTACACGTCGATCGTTCGTCAAGTCAAGAACATCGAACTAAGGGACGGCGGGGGTGGCGGTGGTGGCGCCACTTATATTTTCACGGTAAGCTTCAAATGATCAAATATAAACATCGTATCGCAATTTTGAGGTCTGCATAGCAAAGCCGTAAGCAATGAAAATTATTTTACAAATGCAACGTACCTGTATTTGTGTATATTACATCACAACATAATATCAAATTCCTGCTAGTTCCAATGTAGTAATTCGATACGATTAAAGCTTCACAATGGTTTCAAACATTCGAATAGATCTTCGTTACCGCACAATAAAACATACAAAAAAAACAAAATCTACAAACAGCATATTTTATTCGTTAGCTCTGAAATATTCAATTAACCAAATTCAAATATTGTTCGAGCAATTGACCATGAATTCAACAATTTGTATCGCTGTCTCATTTCCCCACAATCTCCAATCCAGCCGCGAACACTAATAATCCAGGATACGGAGCCTGCACAAATCCCACTCCAGTGTCGACTCCCTATTTCTTCGATCCCTCAAAGATAATTTAGGCGCGTCAAATGCAGCGACTTGTATCAGAAAAATAAACGAGAAAGGGGCGATTGCAGCTGAAGCCAAACGGCGAGCAGCAGCCGCTACTGATTGCCGGGGGTGGCGGTGGCCTCGGGCCCACCCAGTTCCGCGACGACGGCGTCCAGCACGGCAAGGGGCAGCTCTCCTACGGCCGGAATCCCGTCAACGGCACGTCCTTCAAGAGGAACGCCGGTGAGTACATCTTCCCACCCCAACTTTTATTTCTCCACGGCAATTCTGTAAGCCAAATATATACAGAACAATTAGAATAGTGTAACTATTTTTCTCGTACCATTTCGTTTCTTAGTTAAAAATTGCTGCGGTTAAGACCTTGTAAAGTTATTTCTCGAAATTGCGGCAAGTTAAATAATTTACAAAATCAGTGGTACACAAGTTTATAAGTATTATCGTCGTATAAAACCGGAATATTGAATTTTCGGTTTAATTTCAATGACTGTTATTTCGAAGCATCCGTACCGAACGAAGTAATATTTAATTATTATTCCGTTTCATCGCGTCGTAACATTAATGTTAATCAACAACGTATTTATTAATGCCTTTCAAGCGATATTCGACGAAACGTATAATTTTGATGTTCTTCGACAGTCATTAATTATTTACGTATCAGTTATCCTTATTATAAAATATAAAATTAATAAAATCTAAAGTATAGATGTAGATATACAGATTTTTAAAGATAAACTTTAAGCACTTATTCGTGTCAAATAAACTTTCACAAGGTTTATACAATTTTTCTCTTTTTGCCAAATAATTATTTTTGTATACGAGAGATGGAGGACTTCCGCCCACGGGCATATATTCCACCAAGTTCTTTAAAGATCTACGCGCGGATGTTATCAAAAGTCGATTTTGATACTCTTATCCACCTTATATACCATTGCCGGCTAATTGGATGTGTAATTGACCGAAGCTGAAGCTCTGTTTGCATTGAGCTCAGCGGAATTTCATCCTCTCCCACTCCTTCCCCTATCTATCTATCTCTCTCTCGCGGTGCTGGTTTGTTTATTTGCCTCGCATTAACTTCCGAATGTAATCACGGATTTTTCCGACGGCACCGTATTAGGTACACGCAACCCTATTTAACTTTGGAATCAAATATTAGCTTTTCTCAGCAGTATGATTTATGTTCGCTGTTTGCTTGTAAAAACTCAGAAAGAAAACGATACCGAGTATCAATACTTTTCATTCATGATTGTATTATATTATTAAATATACTCGTTCATTTAAATATTTAATTTTATCGACATGAGTATTATGCCCGTTGAAAATAAATTTCAATTCGATGGCTATAACAAACTAATTACTTTTGTTTTACTTATCAGTCGATAATCGGAATTGGAATATTATCATCCCCTAGAATCGAATGAAAAATTCCCTCTCAATAAATCAATTCTTCTCAATCCAACGAAACATTTAGAAGATCAAAGATAACTTGTGCAATTACATTTATCGCAGGTGGAGGTGGCGGTGGTTGGATAACCGCTTTCAAGAATGAATCGAGTCACGACGCTAACGGCATGGCACTAACGAAGGGCGGCGTAGGCGGCATCGGATGCGGACCTAACAACAGAGGCCACGGTGATGGAGGCTTTGGGGGTGGGGGTGGTGGCTGTTTATCCGGTGGCGGTGGAGGCGGTTACGCAGGTTCGTGCGCTCATTCATAAATTTAAACCAACATATATATATATATATTGGACCAGTGCTTTTCCTATATAAAAAAGAACAGGTTGATGTACTTATTTGAAATGATCCGTAGGTGGTGACACGGGTCACGCGGAGTCGGGCAACGGCGAGGGCGGCTACTCGTACGTCTCGCCGGACCTCCTTCACATCGCCTACGTGGAGAAGATGAACGCGGGCCCCGGCGAGGCCTTCATCATACCGGCGATAAGCGGCTGTGGCTGCGACTTCCGATGCGTCGTCTTCGATCAGCATCTCAGCGAGACTCGCTGCCTCTGCCCGCCTGGCTGGCTACTCGCCAATGACACCAAGTCCTGCATGGGTAACGTTCTATACTTCATTCCAAAGAATCCGATCGTGTCATAAATGATTATGCAAAAACATGTTTGTTTACAGTAGCGCACGAATCGGACGCCACGCACCAGACCTTCATGATAATCCTGATATTCGTGAGCATCAGTCTGGTCATCGCCTTCTCCCTACTCTGTCTTCTACTATGTGAGTATAACATCTTATACCGATAATCGTCTTCCCCACATCCCCTGTAAACCCCGAATAACCCCATACCGTGCGAGACATGCGTCATTTAAAATAGCCTCGTCTCACTTTGCTGCACAGACAATCGCTACCAGAACCGCAAGGCACTGCTGAGGAGACGCCAAGTGATGTTCGGCAACGGCACGGAACTCACGGCACTGCGGGTCGTGTCCGACAGTATGATGACCGAGTTCAATCCGAACTACGAGTTCGCCGGAAACCTCTACAGCTTCAAGGACCTGCCTCAGATACCACGAGACAATATCGCCCTGGTCAAGTATGTATATACACGGCGAACACTGTCAATCTTAACAATAATTGGAACAATACAACTAACGATGATGAATGTCTTGATATTACAGACCTCTGGGTCAGGGAGCATTCGGCGAGGTATACCAGGGCGTCTATAAGTACAGGCGCAACGAGGAGCACCCGGTCGCGGTAAAGACTCTGCCGTCCCTGTCGACCTCCCAAGCCGATGCCGATTTCATGATGGAAGCACTAATCATGAGCAAATTCAACCATCCCAACATTGTACACTTCATCGGCGTCTCCTTCGACAAGCATCCGCGTTACATTGTTCTCGAACTCCTCGCTGGTGGTGATCTTAAGAATTTCCTGCGCGAGGAACGTCCTCGGCCGGTAAGCTTGTAGCTTAAAATCTATTGCAAATTCAATCCTCTCGTATACCGTCAACGAAGCATTCTCATATCCTGTACACATTTTGCATTATCTAACAGGATCGACCGACAACCCTAACAATGCAGAATCTGATAATGTGCGCTTACGACGTGGCCAAGGGATGCAAGTACATGGAGGACGCGCGTTTCATCCACCGTGACATAGCGGCGCGCAACTGTCTGCTGACTTGCAAGGGACCTGGTCGGGTAGTGAAAATTGCCGATTTCGGCATGGCGCGCGACATTTACAGAAGTGATTATTACAGAAAGGGTGGCAAAGCGATGCTTCCCATTAAGTGGATGCCACCCGAGAGCTTCCTCGATGGCATTTTCACCACTAAGACTGACGTTTGGTTAGTTCATTCATTTTACCCGTGCTTCCGGTAGTTTTTTTATCGTTTGCTTCTCGAATGATGATATTTACATTGAATTGGCTTTCAGGGCATTCGGTGTACTGCTGTGGGAAATAATGTCGTTCGGTTACATGCCGTACACGGGCTGCGCGAACCGCGAGGTGATGTCAATGGTGACGAGCGGCGGTCGACTCGAGAGGCCGGCCGGCTGTCCCGATCCCATTTACGGCGTAATGACGCGCTGCTGGCATCCGCATCCAGAGGAGCGACCGAGCTTCACTACCATCGTCGAGAGGATAGGATATTGCTTACAGGTACGAGATTAAGTTTTGCCGATCGAGCCGCAAAGTCTATTGTCTTTGCGATAAGCGTGTTGGTGTATGATAAAGGATGTATTGAAAGTTTATGAAAGGAGCGTGGGGGCATTCTGCATCTGAAGAATTGAATCAGAGAATTTGATATTATATTCTCTACATTAAACGAATTGAATAAAAGGGCCGATGTTCAAATATTTTTTTAGTGAGTAATTTATGGTTTTTTTTATAGGATCCAGATATAATCAATCATCCAACGCCAAATTATGATCTTTTGCCGATTTGCGAGCGGGAAATCACAATTATGAGGCCAGATCCTGAAACGGAATGCATCAACATGCATGCTGATGTAAGTCGCATTTTATGTTTCATAAATTTATTAATAACAATGTTACTTACTTGCCATTCTTGACTGAGGATTAAAAAGTGAAAAAACTTTGTAGCACCAACTCAACAATCATACTTCTAGTTTTAGATATATATTCTATTTCGGTATGCATAACATGGGACTAAACAAGGTATAACGATTTTATACATAAAAGACACAATTACTATACGAAAATAGTACGACACAAAAGTCATACTATATTCGTATAGTAATGAAAAGAAGCCACTTGTGGTCAAGGCGCAAAATCTTCTAAATTTGATCCTAACCGTTCATATTCTAATGATCACTCCATATCTATAAAACAAAGAAGAGGCAATATTAATAATTGTTCGATGATCATATTATAAATCAAAAGAGAGAAAGAGAAAGAAAGATGTACAGAGAAATGTTTTTATCCTATTTCATGACGATGATAATTCTGCGTAGCTGGATGGATGCGGCTACATGCAGCCACGGGCCAACTTCCGACCGGCAACTTACCCCATCGGACAGCCGCCCGGCATCGTTTACGCCTCGCTCAGACACGCGTCCGAGGATCGCGAGAATCGCAACCACCTGCGCAGAAGCCGCGGCCCCGACGACTCACCGCCACGCGAACACTATCACATGCACAGCAGCACACCCGAGGAGCACGACCTCGACGACGTCTACAACAATAGAGTCAGTTATACTTAAAATTTATCATACCTAATCCTGTATACACGGATAGTATGCCTATATGTGCACATGTGCAACACACTAATATCAACTGAACACTTTGGCAGGAACACCGGAAGCGTCAGGCAAACATCGATAACGAGACAAACGCCAATGTGACAGCAGCATTGTCCTCATCGCACCAATTACCCACATCTACCTCCAACAGCAACAATCCGAACAACACAGCTGATCAATCCAAGTCGCAACCAGGTGCAGGTCAGAACGGCAACGGTGAGAGCACCTCGACCACGGACACCAATTCCGACTCGTTGTTCATGCCGTCGTCCGGCACACCACCCGATACGGCCTCCTCATCGCCAAATACGCGCACCTCGTCGCCCAATCACGCGGCAACCGGGGCTGCACCCAACAACGGCAATGGCAGTCCAAACAACGTCAACGGCATCATCAGGAAGAACGCCCTCAAAGCTGCTCTGAGTCTAGATCCCAGTGCATTGTGCAGGGGTACGATACCCTACGAGAAGATCGCTTTCTCGCCACCGAAACCCAGGCTGAGCAATACTGGCAGCACGGAAATTCGAAAGGTATATTTGTCAATCAACTGATCTTGAACCATCTGCCAATCTCATTCGGAATTTGATTCCCATAGGATTCTCTGGGTCACGAGTTGCCGCGCGAGGAGGAATGCTCCTGCTGAGAATACAGCGGGGGCTGACGCTCCCCGGCATCGGTCACTGATCACACACCTTGCGGTGACTACTATCCACGTAGTCCAAGGCGCTCGGCAACAATGCCAGCGATACGCTACACGGCGGTGGCCACCTCGCCGCGCTCGCGTCGCTCCGAGCAATCCTCCGAGGAGACGCTCATCTGACAAGTAGTCGTCGATAACCAGGAGAATGAGGTAAAGCAGGATGTACCTTAAGGAACGTGGCATTCGATGGTCGGTCGAGCGATTTCAATACTGATCATAGTACGTTTAGGCCTGATGTAAATGGTTGCTTTTATATATGTTGCATTGTATATCGGCATTTGAGAAAGGCATTTTTGATCGTTCGGTACCACGAACTATTCAACGAGACATTGCTGTACGCTTTTTAATTGGAATTGTGTACTAGTTTTGCTTTTTCTTTTTCTTGCAAGTAGAACAATTCATGATGATGGACCTATTTATGTAAATCATTCTTTATTCATTAATCTGAAGTATTAATGACCTAATATTAAAAAATAGCAAAATAGCATTACCCCCAGATCATAATACAAAAACTTTTATAGATGATTTATACCTGGAAAATGAAGTTCATACGATTTTTTGTTAATCTATTGATATATTTTTCAACAGTATCGGTTAAACTTCAGTTTCTAGGACATGGAATCGCTAGTCCGATCTACAAACTTCAGTTTGCCGTTATACAAATAACTTATAAAGTGTGATAACAGTGTGAAATTAGCAGATCAGTCTTGTCGTACAATGTGTAATAAGTTGAATAGCGATGATAGGAAAGAAAATTGTTCAGTATAAAATTGAAATTTTATTGTCATAACCAATTTATTGCGTTTGGGCGATATCAGAGTTCACGACAGTATTTATAAAATTCAAAGAAATTTATAAAAAAATTTACTAATTAAAATTACGGAAAAAATTTATCAACGAATAATAATGTAATGAATATATACGTTACTTGCAATGTTACATTTTGAACGCAGTGATATAATAAACGATAGACGAGGATTCCTCGTGGTATATGCGTACACACGTAGAAACAAAGTATTGATAGTGCAATTAAATCTTGGTCAGTGTGATTGGAGTTTGGTTATGCGACGGCCAATAATTTGTTTTAGTAAAAAGTAAACTATTAGTCATATCAACCAAATTTTGGTTGCAATAATGTTATATATTTGCATTAAAATTACATTAAACGCGAATGGATTTGTGTAATCTGATATTTGGTTAAAGCAACCGAGTGGAAAATTGAACAGCTTTTAAGATAGGTACCATCAAAATATTATAGTCGCATTGAACATTAATTAACATTTCATTAAAATATTTATGGCTAATGACTTGAAATACTAGCGTCATTGTGTAAACCAAATTTCAGTTGCATCCATTCAAAATTATAATATCAGTGTACACTATCATCAATAAATTCGGGATTGATTTTTAAATTTCCAATTCTATGTAGAAAATGATAAATAGAGATATGAAATTGAAGCTTATTTAATTTATTTTTTTAATTGGAATAAGTACAATTATACATTTCATCAAAACAACAAACAGTATTAATTTGTTTAAAACCCAAAATCTTATACAGTTTCTAGTTTTCTTAAGCTCATTCTTTATGATTCTCTCTCAAATTTGAAAAGCAATTTAGAATTTAACAATGATAATGTACAATTGCCATTTGCTGGTTAGAGGCAAAGAATTTTTAAGTAAAAAATAGTACGGAATGCGACGAGCGACACGAGAATATTTTTTTAAAATAATGGGTTACTTCTGACAAATTAACCGATAAAAGTATTAAATAAGAACTCGCGAGAGTTCATTCGATTTTGGACGACAGGGTTTTTGTAACTCCCGAGAAAAAAATCGAAAAACAAGAGAAAAAATTGTAACGAAATAAAGGCAAACTTTACTAAGTCACTTTGTACAAATTGATTGTAAAATAATTATTAGATTTTGAAATTTCATCAATTTTTCAAAACAAAGAATTACTTTCCAATCATTCTGTTCAAGGAAAACGTGAAAACTTTGAGAAGTAAAGACAAAAAAAAATTGTAAAATACCAATAATTCAAATCCCTTTCACAAATGCAAATCGGATGGGGTTAACTGAAAACCATTTATAGAGGCATCGAAGTAACTCGGGTTTTCGATGTCATTGTCGTGTTAGATTATCCAAGCTAATATATATAATATACAGTCAGCATAAGTGTATGAGGTGGAAACTAAGATGTCAAGGTGTACAAAAAGAGACAGATAAACAAAAAAGAAAGCGTAACACAACAAAAATAGACAAATGTAAGATTTTTATATTCTCATAATTTTTTATGCGAATTTACAACATTTATTGATACATAATTTCCATTTTCGCCAAGAGACACAAGACGTTTTTCCCATGATCTCTGCCCGTTTCTTTTATAAAACGAAGTTGTGCATGTAAGAACTTTCATGAACGAACAAACTCACATCTTTAATAAACAACTGCAAAAAAAGGTTAAAAAAATGTAAACTCAATTTCTTATTTGATAAACTCATTTATTGCGCATTTGATTATATATTTTTATTACACTTGGTAAACAATTATTTTTGTTTCAATACTCTTGCTACAAAAAGAATTTATTCTGAAATAATGAAAGCAGTTTTTTAATTTCCCGACTGATGCCGTGGCTGAACAATATAAATTTATTACCTAATTCTATGGATTTGCGCACTTCGTCTTCCTTTTTTCGCTTTCGATGCCTAATTTTTTTTGTAAAGGTACCGTAACAACAATATAAATATCGCATACTCGACGTAATTGACTTTCCTTTGATATTATAAAACATTCGACACGCGAAACCAATCGTTTTCGCATCGATACATGGAAGTACTATTACTTATAAGGAACATAAATTATTAAATATAAACAAACGTCGTCGTCTTAACCGATAATCAATATAGAATATTAAAGAATTGAAAAAACTTAAAACAAAAAAAAACAAAACAAGAAATGTTCAATGTACATATACATAAAAATCGATAAACATAATAAGAGGACATTATTACAAGAGAAAAACAATGAATTTGTAAGCGCGTCCATCATCAAGTACACGCTCGATACTATAACTCGGTATAGAGCGAAAGCTTAAGCATAAAAGGAACACGCAAACATAAAACAAAAAGTGTATTTAAGAAGAGATAATTTAACGATAATTACATATGCGTAAAAAACTAGTGTAATGAAAAAAAAAAAAACTAAATAATAGACAGATAATAACGATAGATTTGATGTTCGACACCATAAACAACGTGTGATTCCAACCTCCACTCTCAACCCTCAATGACAGGTGCTCAATAATGAGGTATGTCCGCAAAAATTGCCACCAGAGCGGCGCAGCTATGCACAAGAGATACCAATACAATCATACTACGATTGTATTATATCGGTGATCGTGCATTTGTTTGAAAGAGAAATTACTATAGTCATGCGTGTGAACTTAGTCACTTACTCTACTCAGAGAACTATAGAGCATCTAGAACAGGTGACGATGTACACCGACACGATCACCAATACAATGCAATCATAGTATGATTGTATTGCTGTCTCTTGTGCACAGGTGCGTCGCTCTGGTGGAAATTTCTGCGGACATACCTCATTATACCAAAGCTTGATTTTTGTACCGAAGTGTATGTGACGCGCAATGTATCTTGTTATATTTATTATAAGTGTAGAGAGAAGCCCGAAATGTACTTTACGTGTTATATCTTTATAAGAGATAATGGATGTGGCACGTAAATAATATAATGTGTGTATGTGTGTATGTCAAGTGCTACATAGCTTTAGTAAATGATTATCAAAAAATCCAGTATGTTTGTGTTAAAAGAACTTGTGATGAGCTTTGTATCGAGAGGCGTGATAACGCCCCGATACCAAGTATGGATCAACGAAACATAATTAATATTTTTCATGGAGAAATTTTATTTATTTAATTTGCTAATTTATGTTGATATTTTTGTTTTATATTAGGCAACAGGCTATTACTAATATCTGTTGAAAAATGAGGTAAATTATGAAGTTTCTCTAATAATTCGTAGGGTAGAATAAATTTTTGATAAAATCACAAAGTACACGATTTTTTTTATAATTGCCTTGTTTTCACGCACACGTAACGTTTATTAAGGGCTAAGATTAAGACGTGAACAAACGAAAAAAAATACGAGTAAACGTGCTATGGTCGTGTATAATATACACTCGGTTGCACACATGTATGCATGTATGTTCGCGAAACATCACAAAATGGTAAGTCGCTTATATAATAAGTGACAAAATGGGAGGTCATTGAAGTGTGTATATAACCTACATGTATAAGCAAATTGGACTTTCATCTCTCTTTTAGACATCGTTACATATATTTTTTTTATTTTTCTTTGCTCGCGGTTAACCTTATAAGGACTTCGTGTGGCAAACTTTCACCGTAAGGTTTTGCGCAGCTTGGAATTGATTCCCTTTTTTGGTTAAAGCGTATCATTGAGAACTGTCGAGCTACCAATTGAGATAAATTTCGCTTCAATTTTCCAAGAATCTATAAATATTTTATGCATATATCAATGAATATTTAAAGTATTGTTTAAATACAAGTATTGTAAAAATTTTAAATCTTGTTTAATTCTGTTATGAATGGAATTACGTTATCTAAATTAAGAATTATTTATCGAGAAACATATTATGAGTGTTGATAAGATATGTTAAAAAAATATTTTCTAATAGTTATGAGCAAATATATTGTTTTAGTTAAAACAATATATTTTTTGCGGAGTAAAGAATAAAAAAAAATCTTTTTATTTTAATGCTATTATTTGATCAAAATTAAAGCGAGTATAAACTACATATAAATAAGTGATTTCAGTATTGCAAAATTTATTTTGTTCAGCAAAATTTAAAATTTAAAATTTAGTTCAGAAATTAAATACTTATTTTGCAAGCTTATTCGCAGGTAGGTACTCAGCAAATAAATGATACACACATGAAAGATAAAAACGAAAGGTACAAGTCGAACACAATTTTATATATGTATACGTAATTATGACGAAGCTTATGTATATTTAAACCATATTTTTTTTTACTAGATGTATTTTTAAACAAAAAGAAAGCCAACTGAATAGTAGTTTGTTATATTTTGTATAATGAGCTATGATGATTTATAGAGAACTTTTTTAGCAAGTGTATACATATTTATTCTGCATTTCTGTATACGACCTGGTCAACATTAATTACTCTTTAAATCTATATTTGCATAACATTTATCAGGGCCGCGGCGTGCATTATTTTATATATACATGAAGCCAAAGAGATTTGATCTTTGCGTACATGCACTGAAAAACATATTTGTCTGATTTCAACAAAATTTATATCGAATTCTCCCAATGAAAAAATTAATTATTTCAAATAAATGATTTTATTGGGAGAATTTGACTTAATGATCGTTTAAATCGACGTTTGAACGAAAGATGAAAAAACAATGCATGATTGTCACTCGTTGCGTCTTATATTAATCTATTAAGTATGTATACGTTCGTATAAAGTCGTGCGTTTCGTTGTTCGATAGAAGACAGGAATTTGGTAAAATCGCGGAAAAAGGCGAATCATATGTATATGTATATTTTTTGTTATCTTATAAGAGATCGTCTACGCCAATATGTACATTATTGCTTGCAGTTTCAGAATTTTTGGACTACAAGTACATTAGTCATTATTTTCCAAAAAAAAAAACCAAACAAATGAAATAAATACATAAAAATAAATAAATCTTCAATTGCATAAATATTGCATAAAATACTTTATGAGATACTTTATTTTAAAAATTGCGCAACTGCAAGCAGCAATTGAAATCCTGCAAGTTATATGAATAAGTGTTTGAGCATGATAATTGCGCGGAAGACGAGCGTCAAGCGAAAAGCTTAGACTATAAATAAATCAGTATTGTGCCCTTTTCGACGCGACACACCGTGTAATAACCGTGTTCATAAGGGAAAATAAAATAACGATAAAGTAAATATAATAAATAATTGGAATAAGTTGATTGTGCAGTATAAGAAGCGTGAGTGGAGCGAGTACGCGACGAATTTCGAGAGAGAGGAGAGAAACGTTGTGATCGTCGTTGAAGGATTTGCTATACAAATGACGAGCGCATCTATATTACACATAAATATATATTATATATATAAATATACGTAACGTGCAAGAGAGTTCGCTGGCGCGTGTATACAGGCCTAAAAAAATTGGACAAGCAAATATAAGAATTAATAATTAAGATGATAAAAAACATACGACATCGCCTTTTACTTTTTCATCTCTCTTCTTAGTGATACAGGAAGATACGTGACACTTGTAATTATTTACTAGCAATTATTGCAAAGATTGGATTTAGTATAGACAGCTTTAGCATGAATAATAATGTTTTTACTCTATTGAAGAAAGTAATTATATATTGAGTTGTTGGAACTGCGTCGATGTGTGAAACATAATTAAAAAAATGTGCATCGCTGTATCAAAGTCATAAATCAATCAACAAAATTATTCAAAATAAACATTGTCGACATAAAGTTTTTACTCTAATTGCTAGTATTCGATCGTAAATTACAATTTTCAATTACACTTTAAATTTGACAATGTGTAAATGCTATGAAACAGTTTAAAATGATAAAGTCATGGAAAAGCTATACAAATTTTCATTTCCGCCTTCTACTCCCACCAACCCCCCAGTTCCTTTGCATCCGTTAATTAAAATGCATTATCGCGTGTCTCGAACATTTTTTCATTACACATGGAGCTTATAATAAAAAAGAGAAATTTTTTCACGACACAACGATGATTCAGACGAGCGCTAATGTAATTTGTACATGTACTCGGCGTCTATCTTCATAACTCGTCCTTCGCCTAAACCCTATTTAGTTCCTTTTCATCCATTCTTCGCTAAAAGTTTGCTTTCGAGGCAAACAAAAAAGTATTTTACTATGTTGGTGAGTTAGTTCGAGATTAATCGGTTGTAGTTTTAATTAATGAAATTTCAGATATTTTATGATAATTAACTGTAGCGCATGCGACATTGACACAGGAAAAAGACTATACGATTAAAGCGATGTATTTAAAAAAAACATAAAAAAAAATCTTTTGTCACTGTATAAAAAAAAAACAAAGCTAATCAACGAATTAAGAGTATGTTAATCTTTAAGGCAGAAATTTTATGAGGATATTGTAGGAGAAAAATTGCGGCGAGTCTTGTTTTCTGTGTTGAGCGAATGAAAGGTAAATATATTATATATATATATATATAAAGATTATTTATTATATATATATCCATTGTGACACGTGCCAAAAGGTATAAAAAAAATATTACGTTTTTCAAATAAGATGAAGTATATTTAATTTTTATTGTTTTGAAAAATTATATTGAATTGTTGTACAATCCAGTCATCCATCGAACGTGTGATTATTTCGTACAGGTAATATACAATACCTAATATAGACATACTCTTTTTGAGTATTATAAGATAGCCTGAGAGCAAGAGTGAGAATAAAAAAAAGTACACAAGTCTTTTTTATTTTTATTATAGCCATCGACACATTTTATGGAGATAGTGTACAAGCACCTTATGTATAATAAAATTAATAAAGTCATCGATAAGAAATGGATAATAAATGTCTCCTTTATTTATTTCCTTATTTCACTACCTCGTACTATACTACTTGAATTGGATGTCCTTGTCATGTGCTGAATTTTCGTTAAATCTCACGCAAGTATATATTCATTACAGATAATAACTTTTATGTTTTTCCCAATATTATTTCATTTAAAATATTAAATAAAACTTTACAACTTTATATTATACACAATATAAATTGCAACAGACTTTTAAATCTAACATTTGATCTATACATAAAAGATGGAACTTTTCTCTTCTTTGACTATCAAAAGATATACGAGTACTAGAGACTCTAATTCAATCCGATTAGCCACATCACTAAGTACTTAACAATTAAAACTCGAAACCTCGCCGCACTGCGCACAAGCGTGTCCCAAACCATTATCCAGACCGAAGCAACATAAACGTCCAGCCAAAAATCAAACCTCGCGGCCTATATATCTCTCTTAGCGCCAAACTCAGCTCGACAATTTCACAGCTCGCGCGACAAGACTCGGATGCTCGAGACGTGTACACATGGCCTCCCTTGGGCCACTCGACTCATCTAAATTTAGTCCCCATTATACATTATTTTCTCCTACCTCTTGATGTGTGCAAGCGCGACTCGTTGCGGGATTCTCGCGCCGCTTTTCTCGGGTCTGTGCGTATATGTGCGCGCGCGGTTTTCTCGGGTGCAGCCAGGGGAAAAAAGCGCGGGCAACGATAATAAGTCACAGAGACGTCGGGCTTTACCGTGAGGTTTGGTCGCGACGCGACATGACGGATTACTGCTACTACTACGTTCGAGCGCTCAAGATCGAGAGACACGGACCGCCGAGGATCGACAAGTTCGTCAAGGGGTGAGAAGAGGTTTTTCTTTTTCTTTTTTGGAAGTTTTTAAGGATTGCGACTTGAAGAATTCGGATTCTTTATTTGATGGTTTTGGACGTTGGGTAGATTGGCGAGGTTGGTTGGGATTATGGAGTTTGGAACGGAAAAGCGATAACTTAAAAAGTTCAACATTTAGAATTTATTCTTTTTATTTTTTCTTTTAGTTTACTGCCTGCGAAATAAAAAGCTGGAAATACGACTAACTTGAAGAGAATAAAGTAATCTTTTTTATGGCTTATTTTGTAAAAAGACTTTTTCTGACATTTATCGTATAAGAAAAAACATTTTTGATACTTGACGAAATAAGCCAGGTCAAAATTATTATTTATTTTACTTAATATATAGTGGATGACAATATACGGTTCGGAGTGATCGATTTAGACTTTACTAAATAATAAACCGATAAATTTTGCATTATTAAAAAGAAATTTCTTTGATGATCTGTTTTGGATTTTTCTAAAATAACAAAGGATTAAGAACGGTAAAGAATAAAAGATTTTTATTATATAAAACATTCTAAAAATTTTCTATACACCTCTGAAAAGAAAACTGATACTTTTATTTTTTGTAAGTGGTAAACTGTTACGTCTGACCGTTCACAATATTGTCGTTAGTATTGTCGTAAAGTTTATTATACGAAGTTCCGTTTTCCATTTTTCTATGTAGATGTACTTTTTTTTAGAAATCCGAAACTTCTGGGATTACCGCGGGAAGGCCTGTGGCAAACTCGCGGAAAATACAGACTACAGTCGCGGCCACTGAAGGGAGGACTTTCTGGTACCGGAGACGTTCACCATCCAGCCAAATTTGTTTTCAAGGTCATTTTATTCTCTTCCATTTTATCACTACCACTAGGATTTTTCATTAAAAAGTTCATAAATTAGACATTTTTATTTTATTCAAATAAGTTGTTTAAGCTTTTATTTGATGGAAAGAATACTGTATAAAACTGTTTGACGCGGCGAAGATATACTAATCGTTCATCGAGCAATGAAGGTTTCTTTTCACTTCCATCATACTTAGGGTCTAAAAATATGACTCTAAATCAAAGAAGTATAGCCTGGCTCATTATATAAGCTTTTTGAGCCGAGCTAGTGTCTAAATCCGTTAATGTACTTTTTAGAAATTCCCTCAATTATCATTATTTCTTCCGCGTACGAATTCACTCGATTCGTCAACAAAGTGTAGAATGTAAGGCACAACGCTAGCTAATCTTATAACAGTAGGACCATGAAAAGAGAGACAAAAGAATAATTCATTCCTGGAAGGAAATCTCTAAAATTTATGTCTAGGTATAAACATTTTCGGCGAAATAAACTTCGTATAACAATTTTCTTAAAAAGACAAGACCACAGACACCGATGCTGGTCCTGTGCCACATCAAAGATAATCAAGCTCTATATCTCACGATATGCTCCGCTGATTGAAATTTAATCAGTCACCGACCATTTACCATACATTAAACCAATCCAAAAGTAAATAATCCATCGAACTCAAAGACTCTCGCAAACACGCGGACACGCTATAGTCACGAAGAAAGAAAGACTATCCGACGAGAGAAAGAAGGAAGGAAAGTCCGTAATACGCGATCTGGACGTAAGCCAAAAAGCTAAGCGACGAGTTCTTGCCGCGCATCCGCCACTCCATACAGATGCAGTGGAGATGAAAGCGACACTATACGGCATCTCTCTCGGCCGATGCATAATCTGACTCATATTTTTAGCGCGTTTGTCTTTGTTTCGCGGTATTCCGAGCTTTGGCATGGAGCCTCGCGGCAGTGCATATCCAAACAAATGATCTCGGTGCAGCGTTAATTTGCGGCTGAGATGTATATAGTGCGAGCATTCGAGAGATGATTTGCTAGATGGACGGGGATCGTTTTGTTGTGACGAGTTGCGCTGATGCTTTTACTCGCATCGCTTAGGCTGTAGTTTGAAGGCTTTACGGTCTATGAATCGATTATGTTATAAAGGAAATGATTGGTTTAGTCATGTCGTGCTGATCAACAGTCGAAAACCGAAGAGTTAAGAAAAGATTTTTTCCTGCGGAAACTAACTTTAAGCCCCTTACATTACGTCAATTACGGACTGCAGAATTATTATTTTATTATTTAATTGTATCTTTTCTAGCTGTCGAGTAAATAAATCCTTTTCATAATACTAATAGTTACTACACATGCATTGCTTAACGAAAAATCATTACGTTTCACGAGCTTAAAAGCACGTGACTCATATGTTTGATGCTTTAAAAGAAAGAGTAAGTTTATTACTGCTACAAAGGAATTTATGAATCCAGTGCCTCAGCTTGGAAAACAGAGAAAGATACTAACAAACGTTAATTCTAATGCTTCTCTATTATGTTGGATGATTCGTCGATTACTTAGCTATTCCATCTAATTAATTTCAAGTGCAATTCAGGAGGTGTTTCGTGACGCGGATGCTTTATGTGAAGCATTAGTTTCACACGAATTGGCCTTTAAAACAGTGGATAAAGAAAAATCGCTGATGGAATGTGTACGTGGGTTGAAGTTCCACACGAAAAAGATCCGCGGGTCAATAACATGTGTTCTCGATTTGAGTAACGGCCATTTATTTATTTTATTTGTCAAGAGGACGAACGAGTTATTGAACTTCGAAAATGTATCTCGTACTAGTGGACATTTTTTCAATGTCAATGTATAACTCGTGTTTTTATGAATATTTAATGAATTTTGAACCATAATTTTTGAAAGTATTGAACTAAGCGATATTTTAAACCGTTGTTTAAAATTTTTAATTTAGTGTATATAAATAATATTTATTATACGGTTTTACATCGATCCTTGTAAATTTCATTTTTCATTCAATCCTTTTTAAAGAAATAAAGAAAAATATACTTTACATTCTAAAAATAACTCTGCTCTGTTCCAAAGCAATATCATATTAAACATAGATTATCACTATATACTTGGTGTCAATACGAATTCAGTTAAAAGCATGTCATCAGCGCATTCGCTTTGTTTTTAAATATAAATACCTATGCGCTTGAAAAAAACTCGCTTTCGAAAGAATTGCCAAACACCGTGAACGTCTTCACATTTTTCTACCGAAGCTCCGTTTCGAGTTCCCTCCCATCTTCGCTCTTCTATTATTAGTCCGTTTCGCTCTTTTCCCTTCACTTGAAAAATACATCTTAGTCGGCATACCTACTTCGGGCAGAGATCCTCCAGTCTCTGGTATAAATTACAGCATTATCCCTTTTTTGCTCTTGATTCTTTAGAGATGACTGGCAAACACTCGAGGTTGACCTTTTTTTTACAGCATAAGTATACACTTTTTATATTACAGTAATAATTAGAAAAATTGTGATGCTATTTGACTCCGGAAAAATCCGACAGTTTTAACGATCGTGCGCTTCAATAAATTTCAGCGGTATTCATGCGGCGGTGGAACGTCACAAACTTTAAATTCAAAAGAACAATTTATTTAATAGCTCCTGAAGAATTCAACGATTGTACATTGCTTAAAGGTTAAATAAGGATACAATTAGCTTGACGTGAAATACAATAAAACTAGTTACTACCTGATGAGTAATGTCAAAGAGTGAATATAGCGTGTGTAATTATTTTCCAGTAGAAACAGATCGATCGATATAGGCGTGTCTGTTACTACTGCACTACTGTTGATTTCCCGGCGAATTAATACATTCACTGCGGCTACTACAGTATTAATTTATCCTGTTGTTCTAGTCAACTGTTTTATTTCAATACAATTTATTCACTAGACAATGGAATTCCTTTTGCACAGAGGACTGTTAAAAAATGTTTACGTGCACGCGACATACCATGTAAAATCAGTTTTTTTCAGAACAGAAAAAATGTATCTCATTGTTCGTATTAACCAATGATGCAATTTACAATTAAAAACGCACCGAATATAATCCGAGTTCTCCCCTATTATAAAGTTTGCTTAAAGACTCATCAACGATAACATCTGTTTGATATAATACGCACAAGTTTATCCCAACCCAAAGAAAATCGTCGAATCACCAGATATATAAATCTGTATATCTTTGTTAACGACGCGAAACGAGAACGAGTTATCCTTTTAAAAACACAACATAACTCACGCGATATTCGCGACTCATATACGCTGAAATAATCAATTTCCCGAACGTTTCGCAACTCATCTCTTCATAAATGCATTATTTATAGTTTCGTTAGTTAGCTTTCAAGATCGGCCGCATCAATAAAACGGACTAGAAACGAATTTCATTCGCGGAGACTCGCGGAGCGAGAGAGAAGAAAAAAAAAGATGAAACCAAAATGTCCGTGCACTTTATTGATAATAGGCGAGAAACCCGAGAGTTACGTAAAAGGATCGCTGTCTGCAGCAATTGCGCGAGAGAGGAAACGTTACATAAAATGTCGCGCCGATCACGAGTTCAAACCCATCAACTCATTATTTCCGCACGCTATACAACGCGGATTCCGCTCTTGGTGTTCTGCACGTGCGATCTTCTAAATTAAACGGCAAATTTTCGAATCCTCAAGTTGAATGTATCCGATGCTTTAGAAATACACATAAATTATTAAGGAAAACATAAAAATTTCCGATAAAGCTCAATTTTTTTCTGTTTTATTTTTTGCCTGTAAAAACAGTGATTTGTGGTTTGATTAAAAAATTGTTACCTTTCAAGATAACAGTTCATGACTCAGTCTAAGATGTCATGCATTATCCCATGGTCAAATGTTTACGATAACAGTGACGTTGACTGCTCCATTTATTGTACAAAAATGACGAGCCGCGTGGCATTGAACGAATCATCGCTCACTTTATTTAGACAATTTCAGATAATCTCGCCGTACCGCTCAAAACTCAACAATGTTTACTAGTTTCTTCCATCTCCTTTATTAGCGTTCGATTTTTAATCAGGAATATTGCATGGTGCTCTAATGCATTTCTAGGAAAATTCTTCACTTAATTGCGGGTTGGCTTTATGTATATAAAGACTGGAAGTAAGTATGTTTTTTATTTAAGATAATGAAAGTGCAGAAGTAAAATCTAATTACTTATTTTTTACACATAGAATAATTTGTGGTTGAAACACTAATTAACCATTTAAAGTTCATTTAATTTTTCATAATATACATATATATGTGTATATTTTATTTTGCGCTTCTTAAACAGGCATTTATCGATTCAGAAATTTCATAGAAACTTACAAACGTACTTTAAAACTTTAACTCGAGAAATAAATAAGTATTATGTTTCCCCTATGAAACAATTGTATACAATTGCTTTTCAGCAAGTTCTTCCAGGGTACAAGATACATTCGCAATAATAATTCATGCGATAATCTCTGCCGTACAAAAAAGGGTGTCCAAAAATAAATATTTCATGAATCACTCATCTATTCTCCGCTCAGCATCATCAGCATACAAAACCTTCATACTTGTCCCGCAGTAGTTCGATGAAATCCGCCGGATATAATACTCAATATTCCAAAAAGCAATCTATACGAGAAACCGGTTTTCCTCGTAAAGTTCATTGGGCCGTGTGCTCCGCATGAACGTTTCGGAGCATTTTTCGTATATCCCCTACAAGAATTCCCCGCGGTTATCCGACCCACATAAAAATAGTCTGACCATACCGCGAGTAAACTTCCACCCGATATAAATATATCGTACACAATTTTTAGGTCGTGAATGGATCATCAGATCTTATAGAATGAATAAAGTTTTTATTCGAGTACGTTGCATTTTCTTTTATGTCAGCAGTCGTTATAAAAGAAGTGTTATATAGATAAGAAGAGAGTTAAAAGTGTTTTTTTTTTGTCGCGTTTAGCACCATAAAATGAGTGTACATGTCTTGTAAAAGTTAAATATGGGAGGGGACGGTGCTTAATAACGCGATAAAGTATCGTCGTCGACTTTTCAAATTTTGTAAATATTCAAATTGAAATTAAAATATGATACGAAATATGAAGGACGCTCAATTTATTTTGCCTACCCGCATAGTTAAATGTCGGCAGTTTGCTTGCAAAGTGCAAATTAATATATTACAATCTATTTGCAATCGATAATGTTTCCATGCGCACTTATTGTCAAGGTTGTCACAATAAGAATTTTGGTTACGTACTGCAATAGCAGTGCTTTGTAACTTTAAACGAACGTCTGTGTTGGTGAATTTTTACAGCAAAATATACAGTACTGTAGTTTTTCTACGATTGCGTCTCACATTTTCTGGACCCGCTCATTGTGCAATAAAACATTTTGAAATTTTTATTTGACTCTTTGAGGCTGCACATACGAGTATAGCTACTACATTTTACTACTGTATACAAATATCCTTGAAATTTCTCTCGAATTCCAAATTTTTAATCTCGAGCACGCCTCGAAAACAAAGCTACAAACTCGAGAATTCACCCAAAAATCTTTAATAATGAAATACTTCCTTGGCACGCGCAATCTTGCACGCTGTATTCTGCACTCGGGACTACGGTATACACCCCGATCAATGCCACCTACACATAAACGTCACACACGCGCATCGCGTCCTTTTTTTCGAAAACCAAACTGCCTATATACATACACGTAAGCGGCAAAAGGAAGTAAACGCGAATCGCAATTTCTACCTGCCTCTGCGGCGCCTTTGTGTCACCAACAGCACGCGACACGCATGCTAATAAAACCTTATACCAGTTACCTATATCTCGCGCACACACACACACACAGATTGCGCGCGAACGCGCGTGTGTGTGTGTGTAGCAGCGAAGGAAAGGACGCAAGGCGCGGTATGCGTTGCGCCGACGCGGCACGAGCAGAAAAACTCGCGAGAGAGCCGCTGGTTAACTACACTAGCTGATCCGTTGCTGCTGCCTGCTATACAGTTCAGTGCTGAGCGAAACGCCGCTCGGCCTACATTATACACACGTGTAGCCGAGATTTACTCGCGCGGACCCGTTCTTACCTTGAATTTCTTTCATCTCTGGGCGCATCTAAGAAATCTTGGTTCGCGGAGTGATTATGCAGAGGCGAGGCTCTGCTGTGACATCCAGCGGCGATTGAGAATATCTCGGTTTTCGCTTACAGTGCTAGTGTATGTAGTATACATATGTGTGTGTGTGTGTGTGTGTGTGGGTATGTGCGTGCGGAGGAAGTGTTTATCAGTCGGATACGTTGAACGTACTTACGTGCCTCTTTCTTTTTTTATCACTGATAATGCTGCGGGTGATGTAATTGAAACCCCTTGCTCGGGATTAGCGCATAAGTATAGTGGGTAAAAATAAATTTTGCGGTTAGTTGGATTTTCACGCGGAGTGTAGAATGAGTAAAATCGATATATTCTTTATGCGCTGCACAAGTTGCCGCATATGTTGACGATATTTCACTAAAATCATCGGCGCTTTGGCAATACTTGCATTTTCATAACGCGTTGTTGTAGAAACAATAGTTGTATTCGATTTATTTATATATTGAGAGAAATAGTGGGTTACTTACTTGGTTAATTTTCAATCGAGATGAAAAACTGTCTTTGTGAATGAGGCATTAATAATAATTTATAAATAATGCGTCAAACATCACGCAACTTGTGAAATAGCTCGAGGAAAAGTGACGTGCGTAAGTTTTTAATTATGTTGACTGAGAATGAGAATATTACTAAGTAACTTAGTTTTTAATTAAGTGAATACCCATGTTATGGAGTAACTCCTTCGAGCACACGAGTAGTCAATTAAAAGGACAAAAAATATATAAATGTGTATGAATTAAGAAGCTCCGAATTAACGTGCTCACTTTAATTAACTTACAATTTACAATTTAATAAAGAAGGGAGAATAAAATTCGCGTGCTAAACGTGACTGTAGATTCATACGCAACAATAAAATTTCGTAGCTGCAAAATTCTTTTCATTAACTCTGATGAAAATATACTTCTTAATTGACGGGTTACTTTTACTTTAAAGTTATAAATAGACTCGTTTATAGACTTGAACTCGTGATGTTTTTATTAATCTGACTTATAAAACTACTGTATAAGATAAAGTCAAACATAACTTTTTGGTGTTATTAGATACTTCAAAAACTAACTGGGACTTCAAATAGCTTTCATTCACAATAAGATATACTAATAGAAATCAAGATCATTATTCATGTTCAGGCCTAAAATCTCTATGAAATAATTGATACTTAAAGAAAAACAAAACTAAGTCGATTATTGTTCCAGCAGAAAAATAATTTTCCCACAAAGATAAAGTCCAAACATTTGTATTGAATCGGTGCAGTTGATTCACATAATAACGATGCAAGTGCAAATTAATCATTCCAGTTTATCCAACATTTATTTGAAAAGCTGTGTTCAAACAAATAGAACATAAACAGTCCTAGAATCATCAAAATTATTTACTAGCTATTCATGTTCCATCGATATCGCTTTAACTACCTGGCATTTGTCCTAAAATGAAACATCAAGCCCCATAAATTAATCCGCGAGACTTTTTGTCAAAACAAACGCTTTCTTTAAATATAGAAATTCGCATTAATCCACATTACGACAAAATTGACGTGTATGTTCCGCACTTTCCGTCTCTCTTGCGGCAGAAATACACGCGTTTCCTTGATTTCCGGGAAAAATGTCGTCTGAGAAACCGGTTGGCGCGTATTATACATCCAGCCATTACTTCCCCACGTACCTCTTGCATTTTATAAGATGCCCTAGTTTTATATGTCGTTATCACGGCGCCACAATATTACATTGTAAACTGTCCTGCAATGAGACTGAAAATCAATACGGATAGAGTGTCATGATTCACGGCCGCGATTGTCCATCCTTTCGAACGCTGGGAATTTGCATTACACGAGGGATCGATGAGTCGTTACCTTCTTTTATGGCAGAATTTTTAATGTTTTATCGGAGATGTTTTCTTTTTGATGATTAAAAGTAAAACTGTTATTGTTTGTTATAATTTAGGAAGGAACAAACTTTGTTTATTGTCGGGCATATATATATATATATATATATTGCATTTTTTATATGAAAAATCTCATTGACATGGAAATATTTCAGATTTATTTTAACTTATATTTCTTTTCTTATAATTTAAAGGAAGTAACGGATGGAAAATTTACGTTCTCATACTTCGTCTCTCGTGATTGTAAATTTGCAACTGCATAAGAATAACTAATCCTTAAAAGTTCTATAATTTGCAAATGATTCGCGTAAGAAAAATGCGCTTATGCGCACGAAAAGGCGTATATTTCATTTTTAACAGAAATCTAAAATATTAAATATTTAAATATAGTTATGGTAATGAGTCTAATAAGGTTTAAGGTGATAAGTCGTTTCGTTGCATACAAAGAACATTCCATTTTGATTCGAACTCTCAAGGTACTGAAATTCTTCTAAGCTATACATAAACATCTAATTGTTATACTTAATTTAATATATATATATAT
>UELV01094991.1:0-45967 GCA_900490015.1 Megastigmus stigmatizans | reverse complement strand
GAGAGAGAGAGAGAGAGAGAGAGAGACCCGCGTTTTCTCAACGTAGTCGCAATCGATCCTGCTACGCCGCGCGCGAGCATCGTTAATTCACCGCGGCTGGCTTTTCTTCCTAGCCGCACAAACTACAACAACAAAGGTTCGAGACTCCTTTTTTTTTCTTTCTGAAAGTCGGACGTAATCCTCGAGCGTGGGCAGCCCAGAGCGAGAGTGTATGTATGTACAAGGATGGAGCAGAATGGAACGAGAGAAAGAGAAAACAGCTGAGAATGAATCAGAAGGAAAGCAAGGAGGCGACTATAGTCGAAGACGTCGCTTAGCTCGAGTCCGCGCGAGGGGGACAGAAGGGGGAAGTAAACGAGTTCGAGTAGTTGCCGTGCAATTAACGGTAGCGCGAGCAAAAGGAGCATATATATGTATATACTTGTGAATGAGGCGAGAGTAACGTATATTCGAAGTCGGCGATTTCTCGTCTGCCGGATATAAGCGGAAGCAGCTTCTTCGTCTTCTTCGTCCGATGGTATGCAGCTCGTCTCGCGAGTCACGCTAAACTGCGAGGAGCTTCGTGTGTGCGACTGAGAATCAGATTGGCACAGTTGGTAACGAGATGAGAAACGGGAAGACTTGCGGCTGCTGGAATACAGTCGATCGATATACGAACATGAAGAGGAACGCCGAGGTAAACCGATTTGTGGGCCCGCGTGTTCTTATCCATATTTGTAAAATTTAATTTCTTTTTGAGAGAATTTAAGTTTTTTCAAACCTTCAATTTATCTAAAAACACCATTGATCAAAGAATATTTTTCGACCAGAACAGTTATTTTGTACATAATGAACCTTTCTACAAACAACACTTTGAGTAAAAAAACGTTTTAGCTCGAATAAAAGAAAGAAAATCGTGTTTCACGTTTCATGAGTAGTAACACAGTATCGAGTCAATACGCGTTGCAAGTAGAAATGTCCGAGCTCGGTAAGACGCGACAACCGCTATACAAAGTTTCATTTCGATTCTATATATAATGACACTCGCAGCTCTCCAAGGCTACGTATATACAGTTTGGATCAGAACAGACGGATCGAGACTTTCATCCGGTATATAAGATGATTGTTATATGCTCCAACTGCTTTCACATACATTTGCGCGCGACGTTCCAAAATCATCTTTGCAATTTGGCACAGCGGCGCGCGTCGAAGAATCATCGAGTGCGCGGCGAAAGAACTAGCATTAAACCATAATACCGTATTGTCAAATTGTATACACACAAATCAGGACGAAGAGACTAGCCTGACGCAACGCGTTAAAGTCTAATGTGTATATGTATATTCGCTTATTACAAAGCTTCTAACGAAGCATAAATTACGGGGCGCAGAAAGCCTACGACACTTGCCCAACGCCGTAATCATCGCTGAAAGTGGTGAATATGAAAAACTGATTAAAAAAGCAAAAAAGAAGTAGGTGATGGCGGTGGGTATCCAATGAGCCGGACGAAAAAATCCGGATTAAGCGAGAAAGGAGGCGAGAATTAGAGAGACACAAGAGATGAGATATATATATATATATATATGTACTCGTCAGTCTTCTCTCTTTCGCAGGAGTTCTTACGTTAATCATATAGTTAGCGCGAGTGTGCGCGAGCTGCGAGCGTCGCTGCTGTCTCCTGTTATTTAATCAGAATCAACGTACAATGCGCGACTGGTAAGAGAAGAAACCGAGGCTCCTTCTTAGCTCGCGGGACTCTCGTGGACGCGTGTACAAAGACTGGAATTGTTGTTACTGTGTCTGGTATAAGTTCAACTGCACACCGGCTTAGCTTTTTAAGGAGGATTCAATGGTTATGGCTTCGTGTAGCACACTGACTTCTTCTAATTCTTGCATTTTAGGCTGCTGGTATTGTGTACATGATATATAGTTATAGTGTGTTATTAGATTGTGTACATTAGTAAATTTTAGTCATATAATCATTGCGACTGCTTAATTTATTTAAAGAATGAAAATAAGAGCACATTTTGTTCGACAAACGTAATCGCAAATCCATAAGTCCTTGCATGCCTTGTACAACTTATCGTCTGATCTTATACTCAATTACCTATTTCTTCAAATATTTTTAAAATCAATATATTTGAAACTATTATTTTCATTAGTTTTTTGCGTTATTTAAAGTATAATTTTACTTTCTTAATCAGGTTCACTTTTATTTTAAAGGTCATCATCAGAAAATTTGTTCCTTCTTATTGCATAACTAATATTTTTAGTAAATAACAACAGTTTTATCGTGCAATAATGACCATTTGTTTCTATTAAATATTAGATAATTAGTACTTAGCTAACAGTATTATGTACAAATACACTTTATTAGAATTTTGAAGTAATTGTAAATAATACAAGAACTTTTATGTTTAATAACGAAACATTATATGACCAGCGGCCGAAGGATTGATTTTTAGTTTGGTAAAATTAACATAACAAGATAATTATTAGTTAAGCAAGAGTTTTTGTTGGACGCGATCCACGAAAATTGAGGAGAAATATTTTTTACGATAGGATTATGGAGCAGAATTAAAGTAGAGCCGTTTAAATCGCTCTTAAAACGAGCGACTTCATTGCTAAAAACGTATATAAAAGCTCAACTCTATTATAATAATAAAAGTGAATTAAGAAAATATTCCGCTACCCCTTTCCTATAGATTTTTATATAGGTATATAACACGGAATCTTTCTACGCATTCACTGTTTTCCGAGAGAGCAACGTAAAAAATAATTAACTCGGATCGTTAAAGTTCTTTATAGGAACTGTAACGAGCATCAATTAAATTAAGTAGGAAAATTAATTTTAAGGAACGAATAAATTCATTCCCCATAAATTTTCTCTATAAATTGATCAAACTAGATTCATCATCGCTGAAAATGTTGTGGCAAAAAAGTTTATTTTCCATGCAATTTTAATGCGGTATACCCTAATAATAGAGTTACATGCAATGCGTATATAAATATCGCGATATGAATAACTGCAAATAATGCTTTCAGCCAAGATTTACATATTACATTTTTATAGAAAGGTCATTTTGAAAATTCGTATAAGTGCACGTTCTTAAAGTCGAACTTCCTCTTTACAAATAATTCCAATGTAGTATTACACAACACAGCTAATCATACCCATCGAACCTTTACATCGTTCAAAATTACCTTTCCAAAGTTCCACTCTCTCAAAAGTTAGTGTCAAAATCTTAATCATCGAAAGCCACAAAACTTGTCACACACGCGAGGCTATAAAAACAGCCGTTTGTGTACAGGACTATAGGAATCGACGTGGCGCAAAGTGCACACAGGCGATGGGAAGCGATGCACCTAAAAAGAAAAAAAGGCAGCAGAATACAGCACCGTCCGATCGATACTTTCCACGTATAGAAAACGAAAAAAAAAGACTCGTTGGCTCGTGCTCGAGGGCTTCTACATCGGCTCACTCCCTCGTAACTATGCAAAAAAGCCATTTCGCTTCGTGTCCCAGCTATGATCGTAATTTCGCGCGTTCGCGCGGATCCTTACGTAAGTTGCTCAATGAGGCCGCGCCAGTGGCTTCTGCATGCACACACCAGCAGCAGAGGAACTTGGTACTATACGCCCCGCGCGATAGGGAAGAAGGAGAATAATGAGCGGTGGCGGCGCGTCATTGCCATCGGCGGCCACAGATTCTCAAAACCATATAGACAGCGGCTACTTTCTCCGTAATATATCAGCGGTTGGAGAGCTGCTGTTGTTGCCGATCTTTTTCGGAGGGAGGCTGAAAAAAGTAGACAGAGCGATAGGCCCCGACGATAATGATGATGGTTTTCCTCCGAGGCGTCGACTTCTTCACAGATCCGCGTGTGTGTAATGCTGCGGCTGATGGGCATCGACAATTGTGATCCCGCGCGCGTGTAATCAATCAGTGTTTAATTTCGTCATACAGCTGATGCGGTCAACGTGAGAGGCTGAATTGACGTTAACGAAAGGATACTTTCGATTTTTATCGATTTACCATAGCTCTTACGCGCGTGATTACGATTATTATTCGATGCTGAGATTCTGTATAGGAAGTTGCTTGATTATCGCGGCTTTTGGGACTGCGTTTTTTTTTGCTTCGTGCGTTGGGTGATGGAGCAATTTGAATTCTCGTGTAAACCTAGCGTTACGAGAAAGATTAAGGACAATTAGCTCCTTTTACAACGAGGCTTTTCTCAGGTTTAGCTGCATAATTTAGACAAATGTTTAACAAGTTAGGGTCGTAATGAATCGGTGCAAACTCATTCAAATCGTAAAAAAAAAAAGAAAAGAAATTCGTACATTCTGTCGGTTCGGCTAAAACAGCTATTATATGCCGCGTGAAAATACAAATGGAGACTCCTGCGGGTAGAAATATTGAAATTCATTGCACGAAAGTGTATAGGGAGATTGCGCAAAAATGACCTGGCAAAGATCTATTTTTCGCTGCATAACGTATTCGTGATGTGTATATGTCTAAGCGTTTTCGAATTTATGAATATGATGGTTGGAAAAAAGAAAGAAGAAGCATTGAAAACTTAAGGCTTGAGAATCCGTGAAGCCTTGCGTAACAGGGTTCATTTACATGGGAGGAAAGTACACTTTTTTTACGCGATGATACGATGACGATCGTTTTGACTTTACATGCACAGCAGGTACCTTTCACATCCTAATTAATACTTCGTACGTAATATTTTCTCCCTGCGCCATGGCTTTTATAATATCGCGGACTTGGACATGTAAACGCAACGCTTCGGCGCTCAATCAACGGCCTTTTTTGGTAGATTCTATTTTCGTAAATAATATCTTGTAGAGAGAAGAGTCGTAATAAAAGCTTTGCTAATGAATTTCAGATTCAGTGTTGCAAATTAATCAACGAATATAGAAATTGTTTATTACGTAACTTAAATAAAGCGGTACTTAAATCTCACCATCTAAGATTAATAAATTCTGCCTTTCGGGTATATATTTGAGGACGATGATGAAAATTTTCGAAATTACTAACGTTTTCTAAACCTACTTCATAACTTGAAATTTCTCATTACAGGTACCCACGTTGAAAGTAACTTATAAAAATAAACAGCCGATGATTTTTACATCCTTATTTATCTTTATACCTACGAAAATAACAGATTGTACAAAAAGTAACATCGATGATAAATAACTCGTATTCATTTAATATTGCTTCAAGCTGGAAAGTAACTTCTAGAAATATAGTTATGTTTTATAATATCAAATAATTAAATTTCGCAAGTAAATCACACATATTTGTTTTGTTTCTATAAGTATTATTTTCTTATGTGGCCATTAAAGACATTTCTTTTTTTTAATTCATAGCGATCAGTATTGTCAAAGTGATTGAATGATAATTCCAATCGAAATGTAAGCCATAAATAATTTTGTAAAATCAAAACTCATCCAATTTAAACACGAATTATTTATTTTTTTTTGCTTTCCGGTTTGAAAATAAGAACTAAATCTTAGTTCAGAAAGAAGTATACATATCAAATAACATAGGAACGTGTGTAAATATATTCTGGATATTGTTGTATATTTTTATTTAAAAAGGAAAAGTTTATTTATTTATCATCAATACAAGTACTCATAAAAGTTTCATTAACTTCTAGATTGTAATACATGGACTGAAATTAAATTTATCAGTGTTTACGATCGAAAACTTTGTCTTTGACTATTTTATACATGCAAATTTTTATTCGGTTTTTCCTTCAATTATGTATAAAACTTATAAATGCTTCCTCATTTTAATGAAATGGAACAGAATGCACTTTTGTCTAGATTTGGAGATATTGGAAAGTCCATTGAATTGATTTGAATTTCAATGAAACATATTATATGTATATGCAATACAGTTTTAATTGAAAGGCCAACGTTTCGAACGTTTGTTTAATCTTACGTCCGTCTACAGAGCCTAAAAGTATCATTTACTTGAATTCACAAATATGAACGACATGTCACTATAACTAACTATCTAAGCAGTCCAGTGTAAGAGATCGAACAGTGATCTCATCGGATATCGAGTTGATCAGCATGATAGCAGGTATCTTTTTTCGTCACCTTATAAATGTTATGCAGTTATTTGACTTTCGTTATACGGGTTCTAAATCAGGATTCTAATATCTTGGTATATATATATATATATATCAAGATATGTAGCAATGATTGTTTAGAATAACAGGCATAATAATGTTTGAGCAAGGTTGCACGTGCACATTATCAATGCAATTTATGTTATCCATAATACAGAAAATCGTGCAACAGTATTTTGCATTAAACAAGTCAACTCGGTACGAAGATGTGCTACAGGATCTTCTCCTCCATATAACGAATCGCGGCAAAGTCGTTTAAAAACCAATATAAGGCTATCGAAATTGGAACTATAGATCGAAGAAAAAGCCGAACAATTTGCTAACGATTGCGCGGGAATAAAGACGTCGATTTGAGTCCGCGATCGCGATGCTACGAGCTGCATCTGCTGAAACAATATATATATATATGAGAGCCCCGCTCGCTCACTCGCTCCTCCGCTAATTGAAGCAGCGGAGCGCTGCTGCGGCTGTACACCGGCAAAAAGCGAGGCAGACGAGTTTCCTCGACCTTTCACCCGCTGGAATGTCGCTGTGCGCGCTCGCGCTATGCACCGATCGCCACCATTAAAATCCTAGCATATAAACGCCGTCCCTTTATGGGACCGAAATCTGTATGTTGGGATCTTTGGTATATAAACCGGCCGCAGGTGAATATGTTTTGCGGGAAAAAAGGGTGAAAAGCTGCGCGATCGATTCGCTGCGCGGAAAAAAAAGTGGATGGATTATGATGGTAAAATCGGAGAAGAGCTGCCGCCGCGAGTGGTAATTTTGAGAAATCAATCGCTGGATATGGTACTAATTAATTGTTCAGAGTGAAATCACGGATCATCAGTTCTCTATTTCTCTATAGCTGAGTAACATGAGAAGTGTATACCGTTGTCTACAGTTCATCTTCATTCCCATTCAATATACTTTCTTGAATTTCTCGATTTTAATCAATGCTCGAAGTGGAGCTTAACTGCATTTATAAATAAAGGAAATCTATGTTGAATCTGGACATCGCACGGATCTGGTTTTGTAAATATTATAATACCCACTGTAAATCTTAACGATTACTAGCTTTTACGTTCAAGTGGAGATCTAAACGTATACCATAAGATGAACCTCGCAACGCTCACAAAGTTTCTAATTATATAATTTTCGTATAAAACGTGCAAAATCCGCGTTGAATAATAAGGGTATAATATTTTAGCAGTGTAAATTGCAATAACAATATAATCCTTATCGCGATTATCCTCGAATAAAGTGCAACACGTAAACGTTGTTCACACAATTACACTCCGTTAACGAGTCACTTTGACTATTTGAATTCCACTATTACTAGAAGAATTTCAGTATATACACAGGAATGCTGATCTTACATATTCTTGGGACAAGAAAGAAAGTGAGAGTAAGCGAGAGAGGAATAAAGGAGGTGTAAAGAGCGATGACGGACAGGCGCAAATTGCAGACGCACTCGAAAGAGCGCGAGAATGATGCGCAATCCGCTGGCTCATAATAATTTCGCGGTGCGCGCGATTTTTATAGGCTTGCATGTGTGTGTGTGTGTGTGTGTTTGTGCGTCAACGCATGCCCCACGGGCGGACTATCAAAGTATACTATAGAGTCGTCCTCTACGCGCAATTAGTTGCGAAAGGGAAATTGCGGAGGTCCAGAGGATAGTGTAGAGATTGGTCCGAACTGGTGAGGCGAGCCTCGATCAAGCCAGCTTTGCATACTCATTGTGTCGTCGAGACCAGTTGCCGATCGCTAATTGCGCGAGCCCCGCGAGCATTGCGTATCATTTGCTCGAGGTGGTAAGATGAGCTTCCATAGTATATTTTCAAGTGCCGATTTCGTTAGTGTGCAGGACTCACTGTAGACCTGGAATAGAATAAGCAGTCTTGCATTATGAAAATATATAGGATTTTTTATTAAGCTATTAGAATTCGCATGCAGTATTACCAAAACTCATAAATTAGATGCTTTTTTGTATACACCTCTTACGATACGAATGTCCATTAATGAAATTCTTTTTTGCCCGTAAGCGAACTGAGGATGTTCGTCTTGATGTTTTGCTCCAAGCGCACGTTTTGCCATTTTCTCGTATATACACGAGCGGCACACAGTAGGATTATTATATGGCATTTTTGATTGATCGCGCACGCTTTTTTGTCAGGACGGTTTCTCAATCTAGCCGCGTTTAATCGAAAATCGTTTTACCGATCTCATCGTATCAATTACTTACTTACGGCGAAAACAAAGTTGAAAGTTTCTTGTCCGCGTGAATTTAGTATCTACTAGGTGAATCTTCTACATTTTATTGACCTTATTTTTTCACTACTAGTATTCAACTCTTGAAAATTCAGATTTCACTTTCAAATGCAAGTGATGATAAGATCAAAAGTTTTCACTATAAATTCTTTAGTGGCGAAAATATATAGATGCGTCTATGAAAAAATAAAAATAAAATATTTTTGAAAAATATCGCAATAGTTTAAACTTGTATGATCATAACATAACGTCCTATATATATGAATTTTCCTTATTTATTATAAATTTATTTCCTAACATATCATAAACTGTAATCTTTTCTATACAAATTCACAAGATTTATTTGAATTACGTTTTCATTTGAAATGCTGTGGACTCGAAAAATCGCATTACATGCAGACTGAATTCCAGTAATCCAAGTATTAGATAATTTTATAGCTTCAATGTCTTATGTAAATTCACATATTTTACGTGAAATTGTTGATTTGTTTTAGCACATTATTCCTTTATAGTTTTAAAATCGTGTGTAGTTACTTTCATAATACTATCTCAAAATAAATAATACGATTTCACTTAAATTACAGGATTTTAAAGTATAAAATCGATTAAAGCTAATTAACACCAATTTACATGGTATCGCGCAGGTTCAAGTTCAATGGAGACTGAACTACTTTTATTGAATAGTGAAAGTTTAGGAGAATCTTAAATTTATGAAGTACAAATGATGCAAAGCATTTATATTCCTTATATGTAAATATAGTTACCTTGTTGCCCCTCGGCCTTTTTAAAACGTAAATAGGTTACTGATCTTCGCTACCGCTATATGAGTTTCTAAATGCTTTAATTGCTCCTGAAGGAAGCTTTCATCTGCTTAATCCTTTAGAACGTACTTTTTTCTTTTAATTTGAAACTTATACTTATAGAGTTAATAAATTTTTTTGAAATTCTTAAAATACGAATCTGCTCATTTTTATCCAAATCGTTTTCTAAATATTATCCGCAATCACAATTTTATTGTGCTTCAGTTTTAGTAATATAAAATAAAAAAATTGTATCATCGTATTATAAACCTAAATCCATTATAACATTACGGACAAGAAAGGAAGTAAGAAAATCAGACATTGATTAATTGACAAAAATAAGAGTCCGATTCCTAAAAGGTAAAATATACAATTACATCAATCATATGCATGGCAAATGATGTTAAATGTATTTATTAGACTGGTTCAATTACATTTCCACATTTGCGTATTATAATCAGCTATGGTAAATTATATTATCCGATATAAATCACATTGAAATCAAGTGAATATCCACGGTAGAACATTTCCCACTTAAATCCACCGAAGTGTCAGTTTCACCCACAGAAATAAACCTGGAAACTCACAGAAAGTGTTATTCTAAAATTGGAATTAGAGCCTGTTCGAGGGCATAAAACACAGTGATTTCTGGTAAATTCCAGCAACTGAGCAGCAGCAGCAGCAGCAGCAAAATCTCTTGGAGAGCCGTATGTCTCATTCACTTTCCTCGCCTCGCGACTAGCCTTTCTACCATTGATATAAAAATGAACCTTATACACAGCATGATCGCCTGGCTTCCAAACTGCAGACGCACACATGTGTACATATATATATATATATATATGCATATAAAAGCGAATCCAGCGTGTATCTGCCGCTCGGATCCGCGCTGCAGGAAACTCAAATGTCCCCGTGACCTAGACCTTTATAGATCGGCGATAGTTTTTGCGGTGAAATCTTCTCTCTCGGTGCGACTCTGTTCGCTCGTCCCCGATTGGAATTTCGCATAAGTTATTCAGCAGCCTTACAACTTCTCTCCTTCTTTCTCTCTCTCTCTCTCTCTCTCACCCTCTCCTCCTATACGGTGCATCAGCCTGCGCTTATACGAGAGTTATACCCACGTAAATACGTGTATAATGCATATCGCTGGCACACACGAGAGATGATAATGCGAAAGTCGAGCTTAACAGTACGGGTCCCGCGTTTGCCGGTGATTTACATTGGCACGAGCGCGGCTGATGGCGTTTTCGCACACTGCACGAAGCTCTCGCGCGTAGTTCCTCGTATCGGTGCTCATAGGCCGTGCTAATGTACGAGCCTTGTATTATACGATCATAAATGAATATATAAGAGAGAGAGGAGAATATGGGAATGGAAATGAACGACGCATGCTACGCGCATCTGCGGCCTAATGATTTTTCCCTTTGGTCACCTACTGCTGCACGCGAGCGAAAGTCGTTTGTTGTGCGAGGAGGGAAAGTGACGAGATGACGCGATCAAGACGAACGGCTTTTTTTTCAGTAGCTCCGCGCGAGTATCCGTATTATATGTATAGGAAGGCAACTAAAATGTCGTTTGCCAGATGCGTGTAAGCGATTTCGTGGGAGACGACGTTAGAAGAATGCGTTTGATAGCTGAAGGTTTATTATCGTCTTACGAGCGCGAGCGGGAATCTATAATTAATATGTATTTCAATGCAATCAAAGTATGTTATCGATAGCGTGTAAGACCAGTATTGATGATCTGCTACACGAGAAGCGCTAATTAAACCTGTCGATGAATATTTTCATTTGAGTAGTACTACCGAATGAATTGCTCACTTGGACATTAATAGACGTTATCGATTAACGTAGAAACTTTTCGGATCTCGCGAATGACACATAAAATTTTTCATCGTTATTGCAAAGTCAATGGATAAAAGAAGCCATGTCTCTAAGATGCTTATGACGGGCTCAATATTGATTACCGGAAAATACTTGCTGCTTTATACGCACCTATAAACTATTGGATTTCCTCAAAGTTAGGTAAAAGGATGACTTTCGGCCACAGTCGTGGGATGATCATATTTGTGCCTCGTTTCCACTCCGGCGATTCAATATCTTTCTGGAAAGCATATATATATATAGGCTCAACAAGCACGACGTGCAATTACCGAAAATATGCGATAGTAAAATATTTATACGCTATAACGTGGCGACTAGCGTAATTGCAGTAGTTATACATGCCCCCCCCCCGCAAGTTATTCAAATAATAATCTGTCAAATTAGGGTTGTAAAATAAATCTTATTACTGTAATAAAATCTAGAGATATTCTTTTTTTCTGTCTCATTGCTCAATCGCACCCCGATAATTAAGCCCCACACATATGCTTAGCAGCTTATATCAAGTTATGTCACGTCTTATACAGCCGCGGCTAATTGCGCAATCGCTCGAATAGCGCGCGCGGGATATAAAACTAAAATCATCTATTGGGATATTGCAATTATGAAATCATATATATATCTATATCTATATTCGATGTGTAACAACTCCCTTTGACCACAAGTTTCTCGAATCAAACATCTTCATACAAGCCCCATTAGCTTGCATAAATTTTTTCGACGCTAAAATCCATCAGCTCATATATCGCAACCGAATTTATGTACGATAAGTCAAATGCCCCTATGGGGGTTCAATACGCACAAATAAAAAAAATAATTATAGCCATCTTCTATATTTATTTGGTAAGGCGGCCTATAAAGGCAATCGTTTGAAAAGGAGTGACAGAGAATGACTACAGGTGCAGAAGTAATAGAAGCTGCGGCGGGAGATTCGAATACAAGGTTCGCGCGTCAACTTGCGACAATGTCGCGTGCCAGGCGCATCCCATTATAATAATATCCTTATGAAACTCAACTAATAAAGGATCCGTTAAAGCTCTTGCTTATGTCTAAGAAAAAAAGAAGAAAAAAGTAGCAGTGGCAGCAGCAGTAGAAGAGAGAAAAACGAGATAATATCCACCGGTGGGGCAGAAGAAGAAGAAGAAGTAAGAAGAATAAGAAGACGAATTAACCGCACTCGTCTCAAGTGCACTGCTCTATGCGCGCACCAACTTGCCACATCGCCATGGCATAGCAGCAGGAGGGGAACGCCGACGCAAACGAAGCGACCGCAACGCAACGCGAATTTCGCACGATAAAATTACGGATTACAGGGCCGCGTGACGCCCGACGAACGCAATTATATACGATTATTGCGTTTAATAATGGTATAGCCGATTCCTCTGCACCTCCTGCAGCTCGTCAGTCGCGTAGCTGCAGACATGTTTTATACATACGCTTGTATGCGCGTCAACAACTTATCGAGAACAGGTGCAGAGGACTTTTCGAGGGGCAAGGAGAAGCGCCAAAAAATGCATTTGGAGCTGAGAGCCGTTGCAACAGTGCAGACCGACTGTATAGTACTGGTGAGAGATTCGGCTTTATCTCGTGGCGAAACTCGCAGTCACCGATTGCATTAACACTGCCACGCTGCAGCCTCTTTTTTTGTGCTGCTGTATAGCTGTTTGCTCGGTGGCCGGTCCTTGAAATTTTACATCTACGTTTTCGTACCAATAATTGCACCGATACATCCAATGCCAGGTCTGGAACAAAAGGTTTATGTGAAACGATGCGTAAAAATGATCTATTAAAGGAGCCTATGCAGGGAGTATATACCTAGTGCCGAAATAAAATATTGAATGACCATATAATTAAACTGTTTTTCTTGTCTTAAACTGTGTTTATATTGAGTTCTGGTAGCCAGCAAAATGTATTCTGTATATTAATTGAACTTTAAAGTGCATATAAAAATCTTAATCTTTTAAAAAGTAAAATGCAATTTAATATTTATAAATTGTGTAGTTAATCTATACGATGTAACGAAATTTTCATACTCAGTAATAAAAATATTACTAAAGGCTTTTATTCTGCATATAAAATCGATATAAACTGGAGTTGTAAATCTATATTTTTTAACTAGTACATTTTGAATTCTTAGCATAAACATTAGAGCAATAGAATTAACCTGTACTTTTAACGATACTCATTATTTAATTAAAGTTTTTAAGCATTTATATTTTTGTACTATTCTTATATACTATATATTGTAGAATTTAAAAATTCTATAATACTTGAATGAAGTATATCATAACATAAAGAAGAAAAGAATTTATTAAAATTTGTATTAAGTACAATAAATCAGAGCTTCTAGGTACAATGTTATTGCTTAAATAATATATACATACGAGTAAATATCGATATATTTGGTTATTGACACCCACTCTTTTCTATATAATATACTATTGAGTATACGATATAATACTATATTCACAGAATAATATGATCCTTAGATCAAGTCGTTTCAAAGACTAATATTATGTAAATAATACGTTATCTGGTGATTGTTCGCGTAGAACATACGGTATTTTTCATTTCTATAAACCGTTTTCTTTAACCGGATCACTATTAAATGTAACGTTTATAAGCAATATATGATTGATAATTATCATTAACTTATATGGTATAATATTCAATATGTGGTATAATATTCAACATTAAATGTTTTTTATAGGCTGTAATTTATAATAATTGGTCTGAGTAAACAGGAAACTAAAATTTTAGAAAGCAAGACAAAAAAAGTTAATTGTGATAATGGATAGGATAATGAATTATTTTGAAAATAGTAATTTTAATGAAAGTGAGGAAAGGGGGACAGATTGTACTTGGCAAAAAATTTTTATGATTTTTTGTAACGGTATAATACGGGATTTCCTAATTATTATAATTGGTGTTAAGGCTAACATTAATAAAGATTATCTTACAGTGACATTTCTATAATATGTGCAAAAGGTTTTAACACTATTGCATAAACTTACAGTAATATGATCTTCTTACTAATTTGGAAGGATTACTCGCTTGCAAATGAATATTTCACTATAAAATGGTCGTAAATAACAAGAATATTTATAATGTGTTTCTTGAAAGTAAAAGTACTGTTTTTTTACATCAATTGTATCACTATTTCTGATAAGAAGTGAAACTTTCCATAAAAGGTTCAGAGAATAATCATGCATTATAAAAACTACATTTTCTACAGTTCTTTAATAAAAGTTTGAATACGTCATAAATTATTCCTAACAATTTCAAGAAAATAAAAACTAATACTTACCGGAAAATAAAAAAAAATATAATTAACACAGAAGAATATGTTCGATTGGGTCGTGCTATACAAACAAACAACACAAAAACCCACAGTATTAATTACAAAGTGCTAAGATATATTTCTTTTGCAAAGATCCAAAGAATCCGTTACATTGCAGTCCAACTTCCGGTTTTTCTTTTCATGTCCCATTTCACTTGAAAGATTTTGGGAAAGCGTGTGAAGAGGACGACTTAAATTGCTTTTGTGCTCGTCACGGACGTGCGCTAGGCGTCGATTTTCCGCCCGCGCGTCTAGCGCAATGAATCTTTAATTAAAGCCAAAGATTTTGCGCGTATTGCAAGTGTAAGCGCGATTCGCATGCAATTTGTTCCGCGGACTCCTCGACCTCAAAGTTATTATTTTTTATTTCATCGTATTATTAATTATAATTTCCAAAGAGTTGTAAAATAACGCGCATTCGCTTTGATCATTGTTATTAAACTTTCGTACATTACGATAATTGAATTTAATTGTATTACTTTTAAGGAATTGATTAAACTATGTTTGCGGCTGTTATAATAATTTTTGAAATATTGTCTTTTCCAAGCGTTTGAATTCACAGATTAAGCAGAATACGGGTAAAACTTATAATAAACTAAACGCTATTACATGATGCTTTATTGATTATATTCAGCGAGTTTGAATTATATTTAGTAACGAATTGATTATATTTACCGCAGTCAAAAGATTTAATTTAGCAGAGGTAGACAAATAATAAGTATATAAATAATACATTATTTAATTATGCTAGTGGCGTAAGAAAATTATACACTAGAAGATAATTCATTATTAACTATGTTTTTAAAACTAGAATTCTGTTCAATATTAAACATTTTTGCTCAATATTTTAAACTGACCAGACGTTTATTTGATAATTTATTGTAATTGTTTCTGTGAACAAATATCTACCTATTGAAATAAAACATTTTTAGAAACAAATGAATTTAATATTAAGGAAGTTGTTCGAAATGCATCGTCTTATTTATGGCTATTGCCTAGTTTAGCACAAACTCATTTCAATAATTATACCGACGTTGTTTAGGCATATAATAATTGTATCTCAAAAAGATATATATATTGAAAAAGTACATACATTATGGTTTGGTACACCTCGAATTTACGTAATATAAAAACAGTATACAACAACAGTTTTATCTTAATTAGGATTGAGCAAATGAGTTATACAACTTATAAATTGTAATAATTTTCACAAAGTATTCGACTGCAGCTACATTATTCAATTTACCAGCCACCAGTAAAAGTATAAAGCAACTTCAAACAAGTATTTGGAGCTCCTACGTTTACCTTTACTTACACTCTTTAATTAATCCAGGAAATTCATGGCCGCATGGTAGGAAATAAAAAAGGTTTGAAAGCACAGCAAAAAACGCGACTCATCGCCTGGTCTATTGGCAAAAGGTACACTTATTCGAGTGCAACATACAGAAACGAATATTCGCACGATCGGGCACAACGAACTACTACCAAAGCCAACGGTTTCCATGTATATATCTCCATTGCAGATCTTGACGCGCGCGGCGCTCTGGCAGCTGTTTTCTCACATTCGCGTAGGCATATAAATATATATGTACATATATGTACATATAGGTATGTATATACAGTCGGGTGCACATGCAGTGCAAAAGAGCACAGCGAGGAGAGCTGCACTAGCTCGACTTTTGGTCCGATTTTCTTTGGAGATTAAAGCAGCGGGACGCCGCCATGGGTTTCGACACGTGCACATTGTGTTTGCGAGCGTGCATCAGCGGGTGCGCGAGGAGGCGCGAGAAAAGCAAGAGAGAGGAGAGAAGGAGAGGAGAAACAATGTCACTCAGCTGCACGTAATGACATAATCCGCCGGTATAGTGTAGTATACATATACTAGGCTGATATGCGCAAGCAAGGACGTCGTTTGGATTTTATGAGCTACACCGCTAAGCTTTGACTCCTTGTACTTACTTCTGTCTCTGCCTTCTTACTTCTTCTTCTTCTTTTTCTTCTTTTTGCGTTTTCTTTTTCGTTCTGGATTTTTCAAGGAGGCTCCTTGAGGCACTAGACAACACGTTTTTCGTCTGCCCAACTGCACCGTTGTTATGGAAATGCTGCAGAATGATTAGTGCTTACGAACTTGTTTGAGTATAATTGAATAAAGCACTTTTTCAGACTTGAGAGTATGACTGGAATGAAACGTACGTTTCTCAAAATTGCGAAAGGAGGACGTTTGTATTTAATACATTATATGTGTATGCAAGTATAATATAGACAAATATAGAAAGACACTGATTTTCAATCATGTTCTTATGAGGATGTGCAAGCGATACTTGCTAGTCGAATCAGCAACTATTCGAAAAACATTTCGATTGTTTTTGTAAACTTATGCAATCCACCCATGCCATTAATTTGGTTTTTTTATTTTTTAAATTGGTAAATTAAATATATCGTCATAAGTTATATTTATGTATGTACATACTAATATAAGCTATATTCGTTATATAGTGTTATAACAAATTTTTATACTTTTAGAATCGGACGCTATTATAATTGCGGATTAAACTTGGATAAAATGAGGTTTGAAAAATTGGAAATATTTTATTTCTTAATCTTTATCTATTAATTGATATAACCATAATAATGTTAATTTAATCTGATGAGGAGGGTATATGTGCTGTTAAGCCCTCGAAACGTTGAACTTCTAGTGAAATAAATTGTGTTCCATTAGGATCGTTTTAGCCCTTCTATCTACGGTTTACTAATAATAATGTTGTTGATGTTGCCCTTCTATCTATGGTTTACTAATAATAATGTGGTTATTCAAAATGTATCATTTTCACATAGAAGTAATATTATCTAATATTTTTTGAACAGTTGCTGATTTGATTATCAAGTATTATCGCTTACAGGTACTCGTTATCCGCATTCTAAATAATAACAAAGTTTCACTTCATTCCATTTTGATCAGGTTCTCTTAATCTTCTACTATTTCTCAATATCAAATTCATGGATGTGAAAATTAAAAATTAGTTCATTCAAAATTCTATATTTTAACACACAAGAAATGCATTGTGTTCGCGTTTCAAATTAAATTACATTTCAAATGAAAATTTTATCAAATTAGGCCGAGCTCAAAGCTTTAATAAACCACATCTCAGCTGAATTAAATTGATACAAAAATGTAATATACGTGAAGTTGGGAAAGACGTTACAATGTTAATTTGCTTCAGTGTGGGAACCTGAAACCAAAATGTACGTTAGCTGATGTTCCTCACGGTCCATTTATGCTTTACACTAGTCAGACGTGTTGAGATACACTTGATAGAAGAAATATCCTGTCCCAAAACTAGAGCAATTATATCCAAGCCTTAAAGTGACTCGCAATTAAAAAGAAAGATTTTATTTGCACAGAGGGAGACAAAATTTCAACTTCCGTTGTAATAGTTATACACCATTCGAGCATATTACAAATTCCACTCATTCAAACGTCAAAATATGTCTTGAGCCAACAGTTTGGTCCTATTTATTACTATACTTTTATAAACGTTGTCACATAATAATGGATCTATTAATCGCAAAGTGGCTGCAGAGGAAAAACACCAGCGATTTGCATTATTTATGCGCGAGAAATACGAAGCCAACTGTAAAGTAACGTGCGAACGGCTTCGAAAAAAAAAGGATTGCATTATAAAATCAGGACGCACTGTGTATTATGAGGCGCACGCCGAGCGGCTTCGTTTTTTCCTTCGGCTCGCGTCCCCGTCTTGCGGTCTTTCGCACACCTATGACTACACGTACAGTCCCCGCACACATGCGCATCACGGACTGGCGCAACAGCTCTTTTAACCTATAGCTTAGAAAAAAGATGCTATAGAGAAGAAGAAGATTTGGCCGGGCGCGGGTGGAAACTCAATTTCTCGGCGCTGCGCAGCGCAACCTTGCTTGGGATGAAGAGTTTTCTCGAGGTGGCGGCTACGCCGGCGGTCGATAAAAGTCAAGATTTCGCGGTTACGCCGACTGGATTTACTGGGATTGCCTAGGCGCGCGCGCGCAACGATAATAATCGCCGTTTGAGGTTTGATCATTCGCGCTACGTTTTAATGGGTATGTGAGGCCTCTGGACTAAAAGAGTCGAGGATTGCCTCCACCGATTTCGCTCCCGCCTATATGCGCACTGGATCTTCGCTGGAGGATTACCGGTTTCTTGTTCGGATAAATTCTGTTATTATTCGGGGATCCAGTGCTTGGTAGGAGTGCATAGGTGATGTTTCGTAAAGACCGCGTAGGGGAATGCGGATCATTTTGGTCGTTTGTTGCTATTGCTTCATGGGTGGCATGAAATTTTTGTAACCCACTGATGCTTCGTCTTATTAAGTCTATTCTTGCAACTTTTCGGCGATATTGTGGTGTATGGCTATATAATATTCCTTTTTTCCGAATCCTCGGTCTTTTTCTTACACGGGCTTTGGCAATCATGAAGTTTTACGAAATACATATATTTAATATATAAAAGAAATTTAATTAAGAAAGAATGTAGTAGATAATATTATTTTGTATTATAACAATCTACGGAAATGTCAGGGATTTGGAATTTAATTCTGTAGATTAACTTTTTTATACTTCACTGAAATATAATGACATGGTTGTAATACGTTGTACTTGAAATCTTTATGATACTATCAATAAAATCCCAACTGATGTGACATTTTTCCCCGGCAGTTATGCAGATTGAGACACGTTTCGCAAATAGAAAATAAAGGGTAAAACGAAAAGGCAAGGAAATCTAGCCTTGGACATAAATTTTGCTAGGATAGTTGGAAAAGGCGCGCTTAAATCGGTCGACCGCTCACGATCCATACGGGCGGAGGAGAATCTTCTGACCCCAAGACACTCTCGAGATCGAGAGACTTTCACTATACGATTCCTAACATTATTTACGTCTTTTCCCCGGCAAAAGCCGTTGTGTTCCATACCGCAGTCCATACGTGAACTAGAAATACTTCCATTCCCTTTTTAATCCGCATGTACGAGTCTTCTCGCACATGTCTATACACAGTCCAGTGCACTCGTATTCACACAATCATTTGAACAAACGCATTAATTCAGTGTTAGAACAATCGGCCGCTTGCAGTTCATATGAATAATGCGCGCCTCCGACGTATTAACATTAATTACGTATTTATTTTTATATATTTATATGGTATAGGAGTGCGCAATTGTTATGGAGGAAGGTAAATAATATGTATGTGTACCCTATCAGTTCTCTCTTCCATTCTTCTAAAAATTAATTGACGGTCTCTCGCGCCTACTTGCTTTGTCCGCGTGAGTCATACGGCAATGATGAGCATATAATCCATTTTGTAATAAGTTCTAACTTTGTAATGAATTAAAGAAAAAGCTTATATAGTCATATTATTACCGAGTGCACAATTGCCGCGCTGCAGTCTTACGTAACGCACTAATGAATTAAATTATAAAGGTTATTATCATCTGACTTTTATTCATAAATGCCATCTTTTGTGTTTTTGACTTTAAAATATATTTATATTTTTGTATAGCACCGAATAAAATTAGTTTCAATCTAGAAATCCGTCGACGCTTGATTCAAACTTACTATATGCACGAAATAAAATATATAAACATTTGTATAAATGACGTAAGACAAGTATCAACGGCTTATCAAATGCTCATTGATTTCCCGTCCCCGCTCATTTTTCGCATCCAACAATCTAGGTATTCATCGATTACGCAAAACCGATGAATCCCCCCAACGATTAATCTTTCAATCGACGAATCCGAAAATCCCCTGCCGCAGAGCAGAATTCACTGGGCGATGCGCTTTGCAGAGTCGCGCGCGACTTCTCTCAATGCGGGCCCCTGTGAGTGCATTCAAAAGACACTAATTGTAAGTCGAGAGGCTGTAGGGACTTTAAGAGTACCGCACAGCTGGTAAGAAGCGAAACGTGAGCTGCTCAATTATCCGCTGGCTCTCGAGTCATTAATTCCTCTGGCCGTCTTTCTCTCTATTTCCCTGGCTTTTTCGTCGCTGGCGGCACACACACGAGGCAACCTTTGTACGTGGCTTAGGGGCGATTTTAGGGGATTGATTAGCTCTAGCGAGGCGACATTTTGCGACGATTAATTTCGCGCCTGCATGCGCGCCAAGGTATACTTGTATTTTCAGTGTGTAAATAGATGTACGCGCGAGCAGCTTTTACCTGCCATGTGGGAAAATTGTAAGACTTTCCAATCGACGCGTCGCGACGAGGCAATTTTAATACCTTCGGCAGTGTAAAAATGTCTATTCCTTCGAGGATAAGACTATGGAAATTTATAATAATGACGTTCCGCTATTGTGCAGCTGTTCGTTTATATGAGAGACAGTAAATTTCAATATCTTTCGAAGTGTAAAGCAAATTTCTTTACTCGGAATTGACATTGACTGTTGTGGATATGTTGATTTTACTTTGAAACTTTATAGATATTTGCATTGATAGTGCACCGATTGAACTCTAAAATTAATTTTGTATGTAAGTATCTAAATCGAATGGCTGCTGATTTTATTTTCGTATCAGATTAAAAAAATTTTGAAGATTTTTTTATTTCTCTATAGATTTCTGTGAAAAACTGATGATAAAATTAGAATATTATGTCTTTTCCTTGTTATTATATTATTAATTGACAAATGTAAGATTCTCCAAAGAAGAAAAGATACAGCAAAATGTGATTTCCCTACAATTCGATTGCCAAACCTAATCCTGTCTTATAAAAGAAATCATTTTAAACTATCTTAAACCGCCATACGCTTTATATACCCATTTCAGTATTAAACATGAAATCTGATTAAAAAAAAAAAAAAAAACAGAGCAAATCGTAAGGATATTTCGATCCAAAGCATCGCAGTCGTAAAGTAAAAGCAAGACAATCGGCAGATAGCGGAGTTCATAATTCGGATCTCATTGGCAGCGCACGATAGGCCCGCGCATTTCGTTCTCTCTTGTATAATATATACACTTGCAATCACGGACCTTTGATTATAGCAAGCAAGCTGCAGCACGTACACATCCTTAACCGCGTTTACAGCGAGCATTGCATTGCGCATCGAACGGGCCAGATCCTTGCGTAATCTCGAGCATCAGCTGTGCAGATATATATATAGGCCGGATCGCGAGCAATTTGCCGCTCGCGCGACTCGAGACACGCGAACCCGTTGCCGCCGCCGCTGAATCGCGCACCAGGCTGATCACCCGGCATCAGGAAAAGGAAGCGCTTGAGCTCGAGAAAAATCTTTGCTAACGCGACCTCCTTCTTCGTCTGCTTGCCCTTTGACGTCCGCTAGTAGTGATGCGCATATGTAGTCGTCGGGATTAGTCGCGAATGCTTACATGATCTTGTAGAGAGGTAGTTTATTTATATACGTACGTGAGATTATGGCCGGAAATTTGTTTTGAAAGCTTGGCGTCGAAAGTCCAATCAATTTACTATTCCCGATCTTACACGTCTTTATTTAGGTTGCAATGGTCATTTTTTATTCAAAATCTTCTTCTAAATTTTCGTATTCAAGAATTAAGCTACGTTAGTATTTACTGTATCTTATCATATACAAATACGATTGGATAAAAGGTACATTCTATATATGTGTTTACCTTAAGGTCAAAGGAAATAAAATAAAATTGTTAAATTATATAATATCCCTGGAGGATGTACTTTTGTCGTGTTGCATGTGGTTGTACTCAAGTAACCTAAATATAATAATTTAGAATCATAAATCATAAATATATTCTATGGGAATCCTTATGGGAACTTGCACACTTCGATTGAAGTTTCTTATAGAAACTCACATGGATAATCAGTATGGTAATTCAATTATGTCTATTATCTAATTGGAATCGATTTCTCATTATGCAAGATATGTGAATCGCTATTATGATTCAGAATTTCTCTTTCAATCAAATTCGCCAAACGGCAACGATTAACGCATGTAACTTATATTCGATACGTTAGAAAATTTTTATCAAATTCCAAAATTAATGAATATTTCTGCTACATAATTAGTGATATTTTTTATGACTATGCTGAAAATTTTATTTACTACATATCATAAGTATCTATTTTATACTACTTCCATATTAATTTCAATAATAATGTCATATCGTGTCAATATGACATTATTCTATACAAAATTTATGAACATAAATTATTAATAAAATAGTTCATGAATGACAAAGTCAAACTAACTATTAAACAACAAAGGAGGATGCCCGTGAGTTTAGAAACAACTAAACTTATTAAAAAAAATGCGTAAAAAACTTAACTTCCAAATTAATGTCTATCCGCGCTTCTCCGTTACTACTTCCATATAGTAAGCATAGGCTACAATAAACACGAATATTTAGAAAATATTTCCCTTCAATAAATAAGTTGAAATTTTTTTAAATTAAACTTTTCTTCATATATAGACATACTCGTATGTTCTTCCTGCAATTTTATCAGGAGGCAAACACGGATATGCTTTTTTAACAATTTGATTTGATAAAATTATATGTACATTCGTTCGACAGCGCAATTTCAAAATCTTCGAATTTAATTTATGTACAAAAAGTTTTATGGCATTAAAGACTATCTAGAATTATTAAGCAGCTTCTGTGCACATCGATTTGACTTACATATAGGTACGCAGAGTATAAAAGAGAGAGTAAAGAAGGATGTATATGCAGAGTCATAAATTATTTTCGATAAACGGATTCATCCTGTGCAAAATTAGAAAAACACCGGTCAAGTATAAAAGTTGAATTAAAAACAATGCAGCAAAAAGATGATTGGAAGCGTATCGTAAAAATCGACATATTATCGATATATTATTAGTAAAACATTATTATATAAACAAGAATTAATCATCTCAATTTATTTCTATTACATGAAAGTAGCATTTTTATATTGCTCACAAAAATAGAGTATAAAGCTAATATACATGGATTACTCAATGTGTACACAGAGGTTCCAATAAAATTAAATTCTTATTCTTAGCTCCAGTAGATTGCTACCTTCAAGCATCACTGCATCCGCAAATCCTGTGAAAAAGGGGTCAGCAATAAAATACTTGGACGCATAGGTACAGCTACATAAAGCCAGATGCTTTTATTTATATATGTATATATATAGCAGTAGTCAAAAAGCAGCTGGGATGTTAGTATGCGCGCTTGGCGATCCCCCCGTCCCGACTTTCACCTTTCGCCTCATCCCGCGCTATGTTCACGGCTTTAACGCTGCACTTACATCGCGCCCGCGCCGCTGACTTTTCTAGCTCTATAAAACTCATGTGTGCATTCTACGCGTCTCTGCATGTACAGTGTGCATATGCTCGATAAGCTTCGATTTTTACACGGATTATACGCACATCATGCTTTTCGTTTACTTTCAATTTTAAGCTTGCTGTTTTCTCGCAGGATTCGCTCACCTTTCCGGTTTATGCAACTTGTTGATTTTTTAAAATAAATTTCTTATTTATAGTTTATACGTAGATTTTGATAAAAATTATGAAATATGCATTTATTATACGAGATAATTATTTTTCACGCTGAGATGTATCAATTAAGAAGAGAAACTTTTATAATATATTGTTACAAGAGAAAATATTGTCATCCTCGTAAGCCAATATATGATGCGATTATTAAATGGATACCTGAACGACTAGTTTATCGCCCTTCTCAAGATTTATATTACCCGATGAATTAGCGTACAAAGGAGATAAAGCCAAATACCTTAACTCATCGCGTTTTCTCTCAATTCGTTTTAAGCTTCGATCGATCAAAAGCCTCATGAGGCAGTGACAGGTGCTGCGGATACCTTTTTTAAATTTTGATGTACGCTTTTATTGTAGTATAAAGTTTAGGACCTCGTGGCCTATATATTTGGCTAATAGTGATAGTGAATGTGCGTTGATCATGATGTGTTCTTTAGATATTTTTTTTTTTATTTAGACATATATAAGAGTGATGAGATATACAATTTCGCAATATACAGTGCATCCTTTCAGCGAGTGCTTCGCTTGTTTCAAAGACATTTCATTTCATTTCATAGATTCTTGTGAAGAATAGTTGCTATATGAATAGTAAGATGCTGCAAGGTTATTATCAATGGGTTTATTCTTTCTTTTCGCCAATTGGAATATTGATTTAAGATCGTCGACCGTTGTGTAAAGAAAGAACAATTTATAATATCTATATTTTTTAAGCACAATTTCATATAAGCAAATTTCAAGATTCTTTATCAAACACATCTGCTATTTTAGTTATACTTTACGGAAAAATAAAAGAAATATTTTCCTAGAGTAAGGTTAAACAATCGATTGTGACATGCGTAAAAGTGAATATTTCGTACTGAAATTCAAAAATCAGGGTGATTACATGAAGAACGACTAAAATTTACACTCACAAGACAATGCTAAGTTATTATGAATTCTCATGCGTCTAATATTCTTGTTCGAAATCATTAAACCGATTTTCTCTTGTCATATGGTTTGCTAACTAAACGCCCCTTTTATTTCATGAATAAAAACTGTTTTGCAATAGTAACTCGTTCATATTAAAAGTGTAGCTACATTTTATGAATATTGCAATTGATGAAATTTCTTCAGAAATTCTTTTCAAGTTTCAAAAGTTTTTTTTATCAATTGTCTGCTAAATAAAAAATGCTCAGTATAGCTGACTAAAAATCCCATTCAGTAAAATTAATCGACATTTTTCATTGAACCATTCAAATTTTATGCTCAGAGAGTTGCAATTCTTCTGTTACTAAATATGTTCGTTAATAATAGCTTTCTGTACAGTATAAAGAGTATTAAAAATATTATTAGACTATTCTATAGTGGATAATCACATCATAAATTGAATTTGCTAATTATTATAGCATCAGAATCTAAATTCTATTTGTTTGAATAATTACTAATAAAAAATTTAATATACATACATAGGAAATAAGAAAGCTTATATTCAATCATTATTCAGTAATTACCTGAAGTAAAAACTTGTAAGAGCTTTAAAAACTCATAAATTTATGACTAATTATGGTATAACTTAAAGTATAAGACAAATTGAGAAATGTATTTATCAGTATTTACAGATTTACTCTAAACACACAATTTTTTTGTGTAAAGGGGCCTCAGTTTAGTTAGGCAGCATATATACGAGTACAAATAATACCAAGGAATTATTCTTTTCACCGTTAGAATATCCTAAAAGATAAAATTGTCTTCATAATGTGAAATAGTTTCGAAAATCATAAATAAATTCCTCTTCTATTACAATCATAATATGCACTTATAATGTTAGTTGGATTTTAATACATCTTGCCACATCTATCCGTATCTAATGAATGTTATAGAGTCAAAAAGACCAAAAGAACTTGTTTTAAATTTCAGCCCATTGTTTTCAATCTTTCAAGGCAGCTCCTCCTCGTTATAGGAATCGATCGGTAAGCTCGCGACGACAGCTTCTTATACCGCACATATTCCAAACATGAGCGATTGCTGGACAATTCTCTCCGTAAGATTTGCATCCCGCGAGTCAGCTACCAAACAAAGTACAATGACAAAGCAATCGGTGCTATGCAGTCAGATTTACTTTCTACCGGTAGCGCACGCGGCGTGTGTATTGCGATCGGTAGGATCGTCGATCATCCCATATCCTGCGCGCTATAAGCCCGCGCACCATCGACAATTCGGTTTCACCAGTCTCTCGTGAGCCTCTGGCTTCGATCGATCTCCATTACAACGCTGCGCTTATCGGACTCTCTCGCCGCGGCAGCTATATTCGAAAGTTGACGCGTATACTCGTATATACAGTAGAAGATGTACCGCAACTATCTCCTGGCAGCGGTCTGTACACATACGCGTGGAGTCGCCGTATAAGCAAGGTCGCGAGGATACGCCGCTAGATCTACTGATAAGCTCGCTCACGGTACAGCTGTATACTATAGAGAGAGAAAGAGAGGATCTCTCGTGGCTTTTAGAGGTGTTTGAGCGATCGATCGTCTCGCCGCATCTAAACGATCTATACCCGGGCTATAGGCTTTCCTTTTTTTTTATCTTTTCTTTTGTGTCGCGCGCACGTGTAGGTTGTCTGCGACGAGCCGCTGCGTTTTCGGAGAGAAATTCTATAATTTTAATTGCTTTCGCCAGCTGCTTGTTGTTTGTGCACATTCTATTGACGTCCATGCGATGGCGATGGTGTGGTTTTTTTCTTTCTTTCTTTTTTGTTTACCCAGAAGTATGGGAGAAAGCTGATAGTTTAGGGGAAAATCTTCCATGAGAAATCTGCATTTGCTCGCCTCGAACTCGCTAAAACTTGTAATTGTTTAATAAAGCGATTATATGTGAATGTATGAGCTGAAGGAAACTGTTGAATTTTTGCTTATAGCCAAGACAACACAATAATACCGTTGACTCAGCAGTTTATCAAACACTGCTCTTCAAGTAAGAGTATTTTTCCAAAGGAACGTAATGTCTTCGGTGTACACTGAATAATAATGTAATACAAAGTTTCATACATCCATTAATTCCTGAAAATTTAATGGGATTGACTCCTCTCCCAAATGAAAGCACGATTAAAAATAAGTTTTCATAAGTCCATTATCGCTAAAAAAATTGCGCCAGTCAAAATAACGATCATACGAATTTTCGTTCACTAATATCTCGAAAGTAGTTTTAAGCCTAAATACATCTCCCTAAATATTAGCTAAGTTGCATCATGTACGGCAGGCCAGTGTAGTTATCATGAATCGCTTTGAATTTTTTTTACCATCATCTCCGAGTGCGCCAGCAGACAGCTCCATACATACGTCCACGTTTTTTCGTAAGAAACTAATTACTCTGGAAATTGTTGCTTGCAATCGGTCATGTGGAAAAAAAAACTAAGAAGGCCAAACAAAAAAAACTGAGTTCACTGGATACATTAGCCCACTTGCGAAAAAATGAATTACAGGGTGACTATACCCGCTGTTGCTACGCCATCGTTACTTTAGACTGTCCTGCGGCAGTTAGCTCTCTCAAAATTTGTAGTCTTTGCATTTTTTTAACTGTTCTATAGTCTATAGTTTAGTTGCATTACCTCTTAGTGCAGTTGCAGGGTAATCCAAGTCTTTGTAAAAAGATTTTGTCTAAGACTCCAGTTAACTTTTTGTAATAAGCATTGATGGTTAGTATTGTCAATATACTGCTTACTGCAAGTTTATATAATTTATAATATTATAATAAAAATTACCGTGTCTAGTCGAGAGAATAAGCGCACGTACCAGTTGGGTAAATTAAATTATATATACATAAAATGCTATAATAGAGATAAACTTACTACCTATACATTATAGCTACTGGATTCTTATAACTAACCTTAAAACTAAATTAACAATTGTATAAGACTATTGAATATATCATTAATATTTATACTTTATACAAAAAATTACGTTTTTTGAAAAATTTTAATTATACACAGCTAAAAATTTCGTTACAATGCAAAGCAAACCATCGGGATTACCAAACGTTGTACAGCTGATGTAATTATATCTCAGTTGCTTATTGCTTAATATAAATATTCGTTCTGAAGATAATGCGAACATCCACGCGTAACCGCTGTCTTAATAAGCGACGATACATAAAGCACTTTACTGCCTCCGACTTTCCGAAGCCCCCCATAATCTGACAAACACTCTTACTTTTCTTAATAATAATGTGTGCGTTATATTGCGAGTTTCGTAGCTGCGTACGCGGCGCGAATTTATTGAACCGCAGAGAGACCTAACCAGTCGTCGTCATCTTCGTCGCGCCTTTCCACGAAAAACTAAGCGCACCTCGAGTCAAGTATGTACATTATACAGAAATGTGTACGACAATGGCAAGCGATGTAAATCAGTCGATTTCCGACATTGGACGAGGTGCGAGAGAGTCAAACTTATCTGCACCGCACGGGTAAATTAGCGCTCGCTCGTTCATCATAGAAACATTCATAGGGGGAGCCGCTAAACACAAATCGTCGTTAATAAGTAACTTCTTTTCTCCTTCATACGATTACTTTTCACAGCGGAATGAAGAAACGATTATGTTTGAGTACTATTATAATGGAAGGAGATAGGCGGCTCTTGAAAGAAGTAGGAACAAGGCAAAGTCGCGCGAAAAAAAGCGGACTAAGCGAGAAGAAGAAGAATAGAGAACCCCAGAGCCGCCGACACTTATCTTAACGATTTTGCCTAACGCTTGATTATGAAATCCGTCAGTTTAAGCTTATAGAAACTTCAAATTAGAGACTCGTAGTCTCGAGTGGCGCAGATAGCCGCTCGAGCCTCTACCGCGCCATCCTTATACTATGTATGTATACATATAATCTTTTCCTTCTACGCTGCTTAGATATTTCGGCTTGTGTACTTTGCGCGCGCTATTTTCTATTGCGACAGTAAAGACGATACGGACTGCGGTCCTTGAATCGCTTCTCTTCAGGTTCACTCCCGGCTGTTGCGCAACTTTTCCGCTTTGCACTCCTTTAAAATAGCGCGTATAATTTACATGATTCCAACGATTCCACGGTAGCCTCGCAGTCGTCACGGGATTTCCTCAAATTTATATATATTTACTTTGGCTAATGTTTGCCAAAAGTCAATGGACTCTAATTGAATTTTAAAATAGACTCGCGATGGGAAAATTCATTTAGCACGAAATTATTCTCCTGGTATCGCTAGTTCCGCTTTTCGGCTTTTTTTTATTAAACATATACTTGCAAAGATTTCAGTTGACAAGATATTTGGCAAGTTTTGAATTAGTTGTCCCCATTTGTTTCACTTCTGGGGAATTTATTTCATAATTTTCATAACGAAAACTCCACTTTGCAAGTGTCGAAATAATAGAACTGCACATTTTCACGGAAATAAACAATAGCGCGACAATCGCTATTTGTGGACGAAAACTTTCAGTTAACTCTCTGATTATTATTACATTTATTTATCCAATCTTTCGTATAGCCTTTCGGGTCAATCTTTCAAGCCGTTGAGCATTTACATAGAAGTTATAAATCAAAGCTTTATACGCTGGGCATGAAAACGCGTATAGTGGCGCTATATAGTCAGCCAAACATTTACGGCTCATACCAATTGTTATAAAACGAGGTTCTCGAAAAAAAGAAAGAAGAAAAAATCTCGCCGAGTTTCTACGAATGCGTCAAGAAGTCAGCATCAGCGAGTATAAGAAGAAAAAAGGCAATGGGCAGTGATGGGCATCAAGCACGCAACAATTAACGCGCATAAACAAACACGAGGCGCTCGTTAGAAGGAAGCTCGCCGCGGTTCCAATTGACAGCGGCTTTATCTCTCCAAGCACCTCATTGTCCTCGGCGACAGCGCGGCTCGGAAGAGAGAAAGGACTAGGAGACGCGCGCCTGCATACATTATATACATATATACATGTATACATACACGTCGCCGTTGTGTTGTGCCCCTTTCCCCTTCTTTCCTTCTGAAAATATAATCGCTGCGTTTAGGCTCTCTTCCCTCTTCCCACGCGCGATGCCTGCAGACTTACATGCATATAATACGGAGGTGCAAACGACAAGTGCGCCCGTGTCTCTCTCGACTACGCCTGTGACTATTCTACATGTATATATGTACAGGAACGTCACTCGAATATAATATAATGACATCACTTGGCGCTGGCGCGCGCGCGCGCCATTAATTTCATAATGACCGCTTTCTCTGCTTTCGACTGTGTTGCTGCTGCCGCTGTAGCTGCGGGATATTCTTGCGGTTACAGTGCACCGAGAGCGGCCAAAAAAAGCGAAGAGTGTAAGTACGACGATGTCACGTTATATAGGAGATAACGCGCGCGGAATGTCTACGCGGAATAATAAAGGTGAAATGACGCAATGAGGCAGGAAGACAATTGTGCGGATCGTTTATAGTTGATGGGGGATTATCTCATTTGCTTATGGGTCGCGAGAAGCTTCGATCCTGCGGTTGGATGTATCCTAACGGCCGTACGTTTGTTCTCTCTTCTAGTATCGAGTATCGTCGGGAATGACGGTTTCGATTAGGCGGTCCGCGTGTGTATTAACGAGGATTGATGACACTGATGATTATAGGCGCAAGAAGCGTATTGTTATATTTGTCAATATTTGTGAGTTGTATAGGTGAGAATTTTGCATTGTTCTATACTGTAGCTAACGAGGGTAGGATTTTATACCCTCTATAAATCAATATATCCTAGGATTGTTATCACATTTTGAATTGACTTATAAGATATGTGTAAATTAGGTATGCATAAATGAGTGATAATGGAATATCAAAAGAAGTGGATTAAGTTGGATTAAAGAAAACTTAAGCTTTTTAATTGCAAAAGCAATTTCACAAAAGATTATCATATGTATATATATATATATATATATATTAGACTTTCTTAAAGAATTTCGAATTGCGTAGCTCATAGGTGTGTCTTTGAAATTTGATGATTTATATACCTTTCAAAAACTTTACAGTTATTGTTTATGATAATTGATGTTACGCAAGTCCAAACTAACCATTCTCCTTTAATCGCATGCAATGGCAAATATCTTGAATGTATTTTATAAATGCATAAAGCCAAAATCAATTAACTGATTCATAAGCCAGGCCTATACAATATGAGGTATTAAAGAAGGCTCTTTTACTCTCGAGTAAAGAAATTTTGGTAAAAAACGGTACAAATCGCTCATTTTGCAACTCTGCCTCCACTATTGCGTAAAGTCCCCTGGTCATTCTTCATCGATCTCGTCAAACAAAAGCGGGTATAAAGTCGACATTGCGCGCGCATAACAAAAGTAATACAAGTTATTAATTAAAAGGACACATCTCCGAAGGTGCGTAACCGGTGAACACGACAGAGAGAAATAGAGAAAGTGACAGGTCTTGGGCCCCAGGAGTTGAATAGTATACATACTGCGGACGAGACATTGGGGGTGTGCAGGAGTCGTGCAGCGCGTTTGTCACTATACCCGGAGTGCCGAATGATGCCTTTTCACCTCCTTTGAACTCATCCGCGAGTCCTGTTATGATTGACGAGGCATTTCCATTTCGTTGCGACTTGCGAGCCGTATTCTTATACACACTCCGCAGAAGTCGCGACTCGCATACTTACACACCGCAGTTGCTCGAGGGACTTTGACACTTGAACCTGGGAGACGCGCAGTCGCGAGGCGCATCGCTGTTACAACCTGTGGGAATTTCGATTTCGAGAGAGATCGGACTCTGACGCAAGGGGAATATAAGGAAGCGATAGCGTTTAGGAGCGACGATAGAGTCGAAAGTGACGTTTTACTACGCGTAACACTCTTCCTTTTTTTTGCTTCGCGTATAAGGAATATGCCTAGATACTACGCTTGTTTCGGGCAGATCGGTACTATTTGAAGGTGTCGTATAAAGGACGTGGATCTATAGGAACACGCAGTGCTTTTGAAAAGAATTTCGTGCTAACGCGATTTGGAGATGTTTTATTGGTCATACCACGAAATTGAACTTGTTTTGTGCAGTAAGCGAACAAATTGAAGTTATCCAACTGTTTGTATACTACATCGCATTGTACTTGTTTTGATCTTCTTTATTTATGCAATACAGAGTAATGCTTTTTTGACATGCACGTAAGCAATGATTTACGCATCTTTTGACGAGGTTCCCGGCGCAATCAGAATACAATGAAGTCTTTAGAGGGAAAGTACAAAACATTTACATCGTCACTTATTAGAGAATAAAAAAATATTAAATTAAAAAAAATGGACTCCCGAACGTAATAGGAAAGTTAAAAAGAATGTATTAAAATACAGGGGAAAATCTTTTCGGCCTTTTTTTAAACATTTACCGTCAAGTAAAGGGGCTAAATTTTTTAACTTAAACGTCTTTTTATATTCCAAATGATGAACAAGTCTCGTACTTTTTCCTTGTAATATCAATAGAGGCTAGTGTCGGGATCCTTCTGTCTGTTGTTTTTTCAGTTATATTAAATTTTGATGAGCAGATAAATTTTAATCGGTATTAAAGTTGACCTCCGATTATCTTATATAGTCTTATTCCAAAATGCATGCATTTATCATCTTACGGGAAAATTATTCCAAAACACGCGTGAGGAAGTCGTTAAGCCGTGTCTTTAGCATAAATGGTTTTAAATTGATAACCCATTTGAGATTCTATTATCATAAATTAAATAACGTTGGCAGAAAAAAAAATATTTGGCAAGAAAACTTTTATACGTTTTTAAGTGCTTCTGTGTTTTTGTGCATTCTTTCTTTCATCATAATATAGTTCTAGTTAATCATTCGACATTAACATAAAGGCTCCCGTAATTCATCATGCTCAATAAATTACGTAAAGTGTAGCTCTTAAGCGCTTAGTATTCTTTGAGCAATCATAAATTATTGCCGTATTAATCTTAAGTAGCGCCATTTATGTTCAAATTTACGTGTACACAAATTATAAAAATGTAAACACATTTTTTTCTGTCATCAAATGTTTAAGAAGTTTATTTTGAAGCAATGTATATCAAATTTTTGTCAGTAAATGTATTAATATATTTTGACAATTAATGAACTTTTATTTATAATGCAATTTTATGTCTGTTGTAGGATAAATCATGAAGTTGTACGTGTTGGCGTTAGCCGCGCTCCTGGTGAGCGTTGTGGCCGTCGATGATTCACCGGCTGATGTTATGGCAAGAAACATACTGGAATGGATTCAAGGGATTTACCGACAGGGAGTGAGAAAAAGTAAGTTATTAATGTACATCACCGTCTACCGTTATGAATAAATTCTAAATAGCTATATGATAATTATTTCGAAGTAGTTTAGAAGAAATAAGATCACGGCATGAAGTCTGACCAACTCGTCTGTCTCTACTTAAAGATGTTATCATTTATATTTTTCACACTCTTTTATTTTATTTTTCTGAATAACTAAATACTTAATGTTTTTTATTCATTAATAATTAGAATACAGTTTTATCAAGCCAGAGTACTTTTTTATTTAAATATTACAATAAAAAATTATTATTACAATAATAAATAAAATATATAAAATACATGGAATAGATAAATGGCAATAAATAGTCAAAAGCTAATTTATCAATGCATCAATTTAATCATAATATAATTTTAATTACATATTACTATCTGAATAACGAATTTTATTTATTCGGTCTATTTCAAAGAGTTTCAATTCAATTAAGTAATATGCATATTATCAATTCTGAGCGTTTAATCCAGTGCACTAAAAATACGAGATTTCATCTCTCAAGCCTATAAGTGAATTATCACATCTCCTTAAATTTATCTAATTATATAAATAAACGTAATGCATTCGACAGCGCGTCAGCAATCGGACAACAACGCTTACCTGCCACCGTACAGCACGCAGAGGCCACCAGAGAAGCCGAGACCATTCCAGCCAGCGCCAACCCAGCAGCCACCCTCATTCTCCAATCCAAGCCAAAACGAGGTATCGGGTGGGTATCCGGATTACGGTAGCCAACCCACGGGCCAAGGTTTCTCCTCTACGCCGGGCTACACCGGTACCGGATCGACCGGTAACACCGGCAACACCGGCTACAACTATCCCCAGTCCTCTATCGGCACATCCGCGGCTGGATCATCGCCACCCTTCGGTGGTTATCCCACGTCCTCGACGACTTATCTGCCGCCCAGTGGGCCGACTACCTCCATTGGACCGGGATATCCCTATCCTTCACCTGGAAGCAGACCCACGCCAGGATTCCCTACGCCTGGTGGCAGGCCAACACCTGCACCTGGACCTAGACCTGGTATTTATCTGCATTCTACTTATACAACAATTTCTTGATCGGTTAACAATGCTTCTTATTAATTTTCTCTACACTTACCCGAGTCGTTTACGATATGTTTTGTACATACACCATTATGCAATGAATCATATCTATGATAATTCTTATGCCGAAATAAACATTACAAGATAGAAAATTCATGAGTTTTATGGTTTACGTAGACAGTAGACAGAGAGTGTTAATTGTTAGCAACGACCCGATATCAATGCTATACTTACACTTTAATTTGAAAGAGTATAAAAAAAACAAACGGAAACAAAAGGTGATTGATGACTACTTTTGTTTAACTGTTAGTTAATTCAGATTTTGACAAGAAATGTACCAGGTGTAGTTTATTTTATTTGACTAAATTATAATTTTATAGGACCGGCTCCTGGACCTGCACCTGGACCAGCACCAGGACCCCGACCAGGACCAGCGCCAGGACCTGCTCCAGGACCCGCTCCAGGACCCGCACCAGGTAAATGGCATCAATATTCTTAAGGGGATATTATAATCAATATTTACCGACCCTGCAGTATTTTGATTCCATAATAAAGACCAGTAAATACTTGTATTAATCCATAATAAAGACATCATTGCACGTTCTTGTATCATAATCTACCATTTCACAACATTTCAGCCGGATATTTAAAGGCTATTGGAAATGGCATTTTCACAAAGTGTTCGGATCGTCCGTTAGGATACAATTTTGGTAGAAATGGCATTTCCAGTAATCTTTTAATATTCGGCTGAAATTTTGCAAAATGGTAGCTTCTAGTTTAGGGAAGTGTAATGCTCTCTTTATTTTTCATTAATACGAGTATTTTTTTACTGGAATCACGAATGTTGTATAAATCAATTAAATTCGTTGTAGTAGATAAACTGTAAATTTAAAGCATATTAAGGTAATTAATTCAGTACAATATATTTAATAAAGGACCTGGAACTGCACCTGGACCAGCACCAGGACCTGCTCCAGGACCAGCACCTGGTATTTATATTTTAATCAACCAATTAACACATAATTATTTCGATTAAAATATAATGACTATTGCATGAAACTAAAATTATTTCTGCATTTTGTTCTATTCGATGCACGCATTCTCGCCAAGCTCCAAGTAAAAATTTGGTCTATATATCAAAATTGCGATACCTAGATACCGTTAAATATTAATCGACAATGTTTTTAACGGTTTCACAAATCTGGAATAATTTTCTTTAAATTGTTTTTAATTCAGTTGATTGTATCACACAATTATACAACTATTTCACAATACTACGAAAAATTTTGATATACATTATTTTAGAGTAGTATAACATAATTTTTATTCTTAAAAAGGTCCTGCTCCTGGTCCCACTGATCAGCCAGCTGACGATGACGATCTAAAACATCCTCCCCATATCCATAGCTTGGACGTCGAATGTAGTAAAACAATGATGACCATTAACATCGAGTTCAATCGAGTTTTCGATGGTGTTATCTACTCTAAGGTATTATAAATACTACTTCTACCACTGTACTGTACTCGCGATGTGAGATGAATATTATATTTGAACGTTTATTTATTACACATATTCTGCATATTGATTATCAATTTTTGGAATATAGGGTTTCTTCATGATGCCGCAATGCCGGTACGTTGAGCAAAATTCCGGACAAGCCAAGTATTCTTTCACTCTTAATCTTGACTCTTGTGGAACTCAGTTCATTAATGATTTCGAAGGAGAAGCTGGCCAAGCTTATTTGGAGAACGTTTTAGTTCTGCAAGTGAGTATTGTTCTTGATCAACCATAATCGATATTTACTTTACATCTTTGTCATTATTCCCATTTTACCAATGTGATTAAGCCAAATAAACTAGGGAGTGTATTATACTTATTTATTTGAAAGGACATTTCTATCAAGCCAAAAAGATCTAAACCGACAACTAGAAAAATGGCACTCATTGATTTCAGAACGAGCCGGGTATCCAGGAAGTGTGGGACACCGTGCGCACTGTGCGCTGTTTATGGGAGGGCAACATCAACAAGGCTCTGACGGTAAGTCTGTCGGTGGATATGCTAAACCAGGAGATCGTGACCTTCAGCGGTGACACTGCTACTGCCAAGCTGGATATTCAAGTCGGTAAAGGTCCGTTCGCACCGGCAGCAAACGGTCTTGTGAAGATCGGCGATACGATGACCCTCGTCGTTTCTGTCGAAGGAGATCCAGCCTTCGATTTACAGGTACGCATATATGTACTCTTTATGTCTTTTCATTATAATGCTTCTTTTCATTCCGTAAATAACTTTGCAAATATTCATGTAGAATTCAATTCAATTAAGTAGAGCTCGCGTCTTGGATCCTGCAAAAAACAAGGACAACTATTACAACATGTAAAAATATGCACCTATATGCTTTTGCGCATATTTTTCGTTTATATTATTCGCCGCTTTGCATTTTGAGGTTTAGCTCACGGTTACTACGGGGATGTGAAAGTTTGTTTACATTATAATACGATTATTGAGTGTGCACATGTGATACTCGTGACTGATTGCATTAAATGTGAAAGTTAAAGGCAAAGGCTCGATGCTACGGCTCGAAACAATTGGGGATATAATAAGGGTGAATTTTAATTATTTTCTTATTATTTTATAAGACGATTAAGTGAAGCATAAGCACGTTAAAAAGTGTTTATACATCATTTATTATATTGCTATATTATTAACTAATGATTAGTTTTGAAAATTTTAAGTATTATAAACTGTATTCAAATACTTTTGCTCATATTACCATTTCTCATAAGCTTCGAGTAAAATTAAATCCTGTATTCTTTTAATTTATAAAATTTAATAAAAACACACACGACTATCACATAACATATTTGTAATTTTGATAGAAACAATCATGAATATATGAATATTAAAAAAAAATATTACAAGGTACGAGATTGCGTCGCAAGAGACGAATCGTCTACAAACGTGTATCAATTGACGGACGAGCGTGGATGCATCCTGAAACCGAAGCTGTTCGGTGCTTTCCAAAAGACAAATGACACGGGAAATACTGGCGCCTCCATTATAGCCTACGCTTTCTTCCAAGCCTTCAAGTTCCCCGACGTCATGGATTTGTTCATTGAGTGCAACGTTGAACTCTGCAAAGTTAACTGCGAACCCTGTCCAGAAGCTAATCAGGTAAATAACAATTTTAAATAATGCGACATTCATACAAGAATTGTTTGAAGACAATATATATGAGTGTAAAGATTATAAGAATATTCATGTGAATAATTTTATTATTATAATTGCATTCATCATCGTGGAAGGTTCTATTTATTGAATAACATTTAATATATTTGCGCATGATACACAAATTTTATTTTATGCACAATATTTTTTATTATTAAACAAACTGGCACAAAATTTTAATGGAAAATAAGTATGCTAACTAATTAAGAATTGTTATATTTTACTAATATTATTATATATAAAAACAATTAATATCTTACGGAAAATAAAAGGAAAATTCCATAAGTGTCGATATTGAATTTATATATTAATTTCGAAGTACGAAAACTCGTTTGTTAAAATGCAGAATCTGTTTTCTAACATAAATGTCAGTTCTCATATATTATATGCATCGTGTAAATTTAGTTACATTATCGCTTATCTTCGTTCTTGAGCTTTCAATCTTGTACTACAGCTTTTACATGCATAAAAAGTTGAGTATTTCTTGGATAAAAATGTTTTACTTTTGTACGCAGATATTCATAAACGTAGCAATAATGAAAACTGCAAAGCTAAGCGTGAATTATGCTCACTCATCAGCACTCACCAAGTTACAATATCGGTTTAAAATATTTTTGAAATGGTATAAAATAAAATTTTAGCTTGATAAAACTTGTATATGCTGTGATATTTGATACTATGTTTTTATTTTATTATTTAAGTAAACTAAATAGCATAGCATATTAACTTTACTTCATCATTCATTAACTTCTTGGATTCCCAAAATAGGAGTTGAGAAATGAGAGTTGAGAAATTTTTTTTATTTCTGTCTCATAAAATAAATGGAAGTAGGTATAAAGACCATGTATTGTGAACCATGGATTTTAAGAAACTTTTATCATATTTCTTTTATTTTGTTGACAATCAGACTCTAAACAATGATATACATAAGTTTTATACGTCTTGTTGCCAAATTACCAATATACACGTTTTGAAATGTCGCAGCAAATCGAGCCTGGCCGTCGTCGTCGTTCGATCACCTATCCAGGCTCGCTGAACTGGACCCGCGAGAACCTTGGCGAGGCGGTGCGCGTCGGTCGCGGCTTCCGCGTTGTCATGCCCGACGATCTGCCCAATCCCACGGCCCTGGCGCCCTTCGACGAGAGCTCGACCGACAACGACGACCAAGAGACGACATCACCCGAAAATTTGCAGCCTCAACTGGTAGCGGCCGAAGCAACGGCTCTTGGCATCTGTCTGAGCTACACCGGCTTCTACACGGCCTTCGCCACGATCCTCGTCGCCCTCGCCTTCAGCAGTATGAGCGCCGCCCTCCTCTACACCAAACTTCAGCGTGTGCGTTACGCGAAGGGGCAGGATCTGCCCAGATGCTCGTGAATGCCCCATGTCCGATGAGGGTATAAACGACTGGTAACTTGCGCACTGAGAATACGCGATGGCTTGGACGTGCGCGAGTCGACTGGATGCTGGTGGATCATTTCTTTTGGTTGTAGGATTTGATTATTTTTTTCAAATTCTCAAATTTATTTACTTGTGTTTACCGAGTTGATTCGGTATGTTAAACCTTCTGGTGAAAAACACAATTATTAAGTACAAGTAAATTTGAATTGTGAATATAATGGAGTTTTTATGCCCAGTAGAAGCGATTACTCAATCTTCAGTCGATAAGACAGTGTATCGGTAAAGGTTGAGCTTTTACAACCAGAAGTAAAAAAAGCATAATTTTATACCTTTATATCTATGAATTATTGTGTAAATATTACCTTCTTTTACGTACTTTCTCACCGATCGCATATAAAGACATTCTATTTGATTATAAAACTATACATATTAAATGTATCTTAAAATTCCTTAAAAACAACGTAAAAGGTGTTGTTCAATAATTATTTTTCAACTAACATGTATGTTTATGCAATCGGAATGATAAGAGTACATTAAGGTGCCACTTACACAAGTTTTGATCCGTTTGCAATTGCTCGATAATTTGTGATCCAATAATTTAATAATTTGAATACTATCGCGAATAATAATGATAGAGTTATTATTTTTAAAGCTAAATTGCATCAATTTATACGAGGATCAATTTATTTAAAATATAATACAAAATTAGAATTTTAATTGTAGAAATGATTGAATTCAAAATAGATTTCTGAAAATGTAAAATACTTTTAAAAGATTTGTATCGAAATGGAAAAGTAGATTAAAACTTCTTCTTGCTCTTGTGTAAATTTTTTCAATCTTGATTAATTCTAAGGATAGAAGACAAAGTGACCCTTTTGTAACTGAATCCAATTCAGGATAAAGACAGAAAATTCTATGTAAATTTACATAGACATTTTTGTGACATATATTTTATGGACTAAAAAATTCAATATTACTCTAGACAACACAAATGCGTGTACGAAATCTTGTTGAATATTTATCGTTACTAAAATGATTAATATTATACTTGCATTCGTTGAAAATACTCTTTATATTTGGCATGTAAATCAGAGTTGACATTGCTATTTTATACGGAAAGAATATTTGATAAATTATTTTAATACAAAAACAAACAGAATATTGATAGAGCTCTTGTATTAAACTATACATATTGATTCAATAAGGTACCATTTTTTTAATAATAATGATTAAAATTTGGATATACAATTTAAAAATACAAAAGACTCACGTAATTAATTCGACTCCGAAAGTTTATATTATTACCGTTTCAAATTGATTTATTTGTAATTAAGTAAACACTTTACAGGTGTCCCTAATAATATTATGTAATTGTAATTTTCAAGCACTTTATGTTCTATCAAGTGTTAATCAAGTCTTATAAAATTATTAAAGTATTAAAGTGTAAAAAACAAATACAAATTGAATTTCACATTTTGTAAATAATTTACAGAACTCATTTGAATACATTGTTTTAAAGTTTTTTCTAGTTAAATTAACTTCGACGCGGGTGTAAAGAAGTGGGCTTTTAAATTAAATCAAGTTAATGCAGTTTTTTGCTGCCTTGCATGCTTTATTTAAAAAAAAAATTAATTCAAGAAAATTTGAAGTGTTTATATGGCCCATAAAGTGGGATTTATTAAACTTTTAATACAGAGTTTATATATATTGGACGTAAAATTTATAAAATATTTGAAACAATTGCGTGCAATTAGGCGGAGGTGATTGATAAGTAATCAAAGATATACTTATATATTTTTTAATAAAAGTGCTAATAATGGCGTTAATAATATTGAAGTTACCATATTGTACAAAAGCAGTTAACGGTCATAATAATATGCAAAACTACAAAAAGTATTAAAAAACAATTTGTACTATTCGTTGTAGTATAGTTTAGCTCAATTTTTATATAACAATAGCTTCGTTTTAACACATGAATTGCGATGCTCCGTATTGCATCGATCGACTTTTGTGTGTATACATCATACTAATAAGCATACAATGTAAATGTACCGATGAATGTATGATAAGTATTTTATAATTGTAGCTAATTAAAAAACTGTACGACAATTATATAAAACGACTATTCATTGTGTTTACACTTTCCTTTTACATATAGTAGGATCATACCTTGTCATGTACGCTATCTTATCAAATTTAAACTTTTTTATACTATTCCAGTCCTTGTTAAACTGCTTTTATAATTTAAAAGTATTTAAACTATATAATAGGTTTTCTTTATATTAGTGAACCATATTTTTCATAAATATAATAATGAAATTATCATTAAATTAAAAAAAATGCAGCATAATATTTTATGCTTCTTTCATGTTTCGTTTATCTTTTATAATGCTTTATGAAATAAAGAAATTATACTAAAGATTGGTTTCTTTTAACTTTAAGAAAAAATCACTTTTACGCACTTAAGATGTCTTCATTACCTGTAAAAATCTGATTTCACTGCGGGTAAAGTGACTCAATTATTCGTCAATTAGACAGCAATTGCCATTGTGTAATGACTATTATTGCTTGAGAACTTTTCTCACTTTCAAGATAGGACTATTACATGTTGCAATGGGTCTGTTATGAAAACAAAAATATTATAAATGTGCAACTTAAATTTAAAAATAATAATATATCTTTATTCATAAAAACACATTTACTAATCTCAACATATCTCAACTTTATGTATTCGTAAATAGTTATAAATTGTTATAGATATTTAAAATTCTAAAGCACTTGATTTAAATACTACAATTATTTTCAATTTCTAAAATTATAAGTGAAAACTTGATAATGAAGCCGTAATTCATCATAAACCTACCTAAGTGATTTAATAGCGATTTTGCACTAAATACAAGATAACTGTATCGTTAAAATAATCAAGAATTGTTGCGTGATATTTTTTAGTTTTATTTATTTAAAAAAGGTAAAACACTTGAAAAAAATATTAACATTTTGAATATTTACAATCCGTGAAGTGTAAGCAAGAAAAGTAATTATTTACTCACGTTTTTAAAACAAATAGTTATTTATTGATCCTTGATAATTCACTGAAGTTATCCTTTAGTATTTTTATTAAATTATTAAATAATATATTCAATCATAAAATAATAATTTTTATTAGGTAAAAATATAATTTTGTCGTTAAAAATTTACAATAATAACATATAATTTTGTATTAAAAAGTATTTATTTATTTATATATTTTTATCAAACGAACGAATTTTGATTAGCAATTCTCAAAAAATGTCAACTTTTATAATTTGTAAAATAATTGAAAATATCATTCATATGTTGTTACCATTAATTAAAAAATATTTATTGATTTCTTTATTATAGACTATTATTTTTTACATTTTACAGTTTGAAACCTAATATATATATATTATACAATACTTATACAAATAAATTATACATAAAATAATTAGAGTATATATAAAACTTTTATTTTACTAAACTTAAATGTTGAGTATACGGTTAAATTTACTTAAATTCTTTTTTTATTGCAAATACAGCAAGTGAAGCAAGTGTGAACATTACAACTGCTGCTACCATTACCAAGCCTATTCTTTCGAATTTGTCTATAATAGAGTCCGAAAATGGTTTTCTATTTCCGAAAAAAGATTCTTGATTTTGTTCCCTGTCTGGAGAATGCGGTCTATAGTCTTCATTTCCGATAATAAAAATTTGGTTCGCCTTTCCAAATTTTGAATAACTTATTGGTGCACTTGTCATATTGGCATGGATATGAATTTGGTCTTATGATGCAATTCGGTTTTATCTTCTTTAACTTAATCTCTTCTGTTTAGTAAAGTATGCTAATGCATTGAAAATAACAATATTAACAGCCTATTCGCATCTAAAAAAAGTTAAAATACTAAATATACTATAATATCAAATTTGTCATATTTAATATAGATCTTACTTGTCATTGTGCTGGTGCGAAATGAGCCGTTTTGATTTACCAAATATTGATCATTTAAATACAGTTATCAAATGTTAGCATGCCAATAGAATGTATCTAAAATTAAGTACGTTATATAAATATTAGAATAGGAAGATTTCAATACTTCAGCGATTACAGTGATAGTTGTTGAACATTTTGTAGCGTTTCAGTAACTATTCTGCAGAATAGCGTTATCTCACACTTAAAGTAGATGAATTGAACGAATGTTTCAAATACCTACACGGTTATATTATACGATAAACTGTTAACTAAAAAGTGTTATCAGATTTTATTCTTGATAAGACAAGTACTTTTTTTTTAACGAACTTATGTAGTATTCTTATTTAATGAAAAAGAACAAATCATTACGTTTGCAATTTGATTATTTGTTGAGTAGGTATTTCAAGTTTGTTCGCTCCTCTCCTGCCTTCCGCTAAATATTCTTATATTTCATTCCACTATAATACAATCCACATTATCAGCACGGGCATGGCCTAAAAAATGACGAAAAGCCAAAATAAGATAACAAGATTATTATAGTTTTCCGACTATCGATCGTCGGAAGATTTTTTAAAATTCAAAATTCGAACTTAGTTTCCTATTTGTAGATTTATTGCAACACACACACATATATTATAAACGTTGATGAGAATTTGTAGATGCTCGAAATGAACAATAAGTTGTATCGACTTCACAACCGCACTTTTTCAACACAATTTCATTTTAAAAAATATATCTACAAAAATTAAAGAAATAGTGATTGTATAACTGCAAATTAAGGTGAAAATGTAGAAGTATAAATAGCATAACACTTTCATAAAAATGCAAGTCCCTGAAAACTGGTTCTTATCTTTTAAAGATTTTATGATCTTTATTGTATTATAGTTTCAATGATTGCTTAGTTGCTAAACAGAATAAATAAAATATTTGAACAATATTTTTATTTATTCTAAAACTTAGAGCTGTAGGGGCTTAGAGCTTATTAAGCACGTTCTCCAGCTCGTTAGATCAAACAGTGTTGTATCATTATTAATAAAATCTATTTATTATGTACCACGAAATATTAAAATATAAATAAATAGTATAAATATCATATAAATATAAAAAAGAACGAAGAGTAACATACATTTTTGTACAGACGGTACCACAATATAGACGTACTTGTAACATTATAGTATATATTTTTAAATTGAAGTATCTTTGAAGTTAGTATAGCGCAAGCCCTGATTATCTTTTTCTTATCTATTTATTTTTAAGTCTAGTACATGACATACTGGTTTTGGAAAGACTTCTAAACAAATGAACTTGACTTTGAAATATTTAAAAATGTGTGTTTAACATGTGCTAAGCATATAAACTTCCTATTTTAAAATCTCTAAGAACGTTCTTAAATAAAAAAAAAATAGAATAAGAGTATTTTGGGTATTTAAACTTTTAATTTTTATAAAAACAAAAACAGGGCTTTCTATAAAAGACAACGTTTTAAATCGAAATTCTTTTTAATGCAATCTAGAGATACTGTTAATTGCAGCTCCGCGTTTTACAACATGAAATTAGTTTGTTCAGTTTAATTACGTCAGACTCTTAAAGATAGTTCCTATTGAAAAAATCGAATTAAATATCCAACTAAATATTCACTAATAAATTAAGCTAATCGAACAGATTATTATTTTAAAATACTGAAAATTTGCATAAAATATGTGGCAGGATATATTACTATACCGTAATATCCAACTATATATATAATGTATATACAATAAAAATTTATCACTACAGATTATAGCTAAATAACCACTATATGGAGGTTGAAAAAGCTAATAAGAAAAAAAAAACATGTGGTGTTTAATTTTTAAAAATAAAATATTCAATTGACAAAAATAGCAGTTTACGCATGGTAATTTTTTATAATGTACCTTTTTTCGTGTTTTTAGAAAATATTAAATCAGATAGGTAAATCGAATTCTGATTTAATTTTATGGCTTAGCCTTATGTTATTGAGAAATAATTCGGAAATTAATATACTTATGAATGTATATTTTTTTTCCAATAATAATGATGCGGTCTCAACAGAAATTTACATTATCAACCGAACTTTAGACTAGAAATTATATCTGATATTCTGAGTGTTCTGATTCATAGTATATAGTTATAGGTGGCAGCACCTACTATTTTAAAAATTAATAAAATTTTAGCTATCTATTTAAAAAATTAAGATAATATAGATCATTGTGTGAATCATGTTATTCCTTTAGTATTTGTATTTACTAATTACAATAGTTGTTAATATGTATGGATAATTTGCTATTGGTTATACAAAGATATTAAAAGTATCTCAATTTTAATAATTGAAAATTTATATATAAAAATATGTCTTGTATTATGCATTAAAAGCTATCGAAACACTTCTAATTTTTGGCATAAAAAATTTAATAACAGGTAATTTTATTATTAATTATATATTTTGCTTTTCTAAGGTATGTATTTATTAGTTATTAATGTAAAATGCATTAAAAACTATCGAAACACTTTTAATTTTTTCATACAAATTCAAAATTAATGATTAAATAATTATTTAATATAATTTAATATATAATTTTATGATGTGTATTTAAATTCTAGAAAAATTCTTTTTTTTTTATACGTTAAGTCATTAGAAGTCATTATTTTCGTAATTGTTATATTTGATACAATGCTGTATCAAAAAAAGGAGCAGTATTATACTGATCCTTGCGATACATAAAATCATTATAAGAGTAAAAATGATTGTTTTTTTAGATCATTATCTTTTATTTTATCATCCTATAGTATATTATAGAATAGCAACTAAAGTAAAAAATATTGAGAACTTATATACGCTACACTGAAAAAAAAGTTCGGTTACCATTGCGTATGTTGCCCAGACGGTAACTGTATTTGTGCTCTAAGGCAAACGCTATTGTGCTACATCCGCAATATTTGCCTGGGTTTTCGGTTACGCTTACGGCGCCCTCCCCAAGCAGCTCCCGCCTTTTTCCATCGGTTAATATACATATTATCTTCGATTTAAATATTTTAAAATTTGTATTGATATAAGGTACTTCGTGAATCTATTAAATAGTGATATATGGATGAGTATGTAAAAAGCAAACT
>UELV01094989.1:0-11349 GCA_900490015.1 Megastigmus stigmatizans | reverse complement strand
CATATGATGTAGAAACATGATGGTATATTGGCCGCAACACATTGAATCGATACTCTGTAGTTGTCGCGAGTTCCAGGAGAAACTCTTGCAATTTTTCCGGAGGCGGTCGAGATGATGTTTCGATACCGGTTGTACTCCGTAGGCATCAAAATAGGTTCCCTGTCTATGTCGGTCAATGTAGTTACCCACCCAATGCGTTCCTGGTTTCGTATGATCATCCGTGATACATACTACACCGGCTGGCGTCTGCTATAGCTTCGGGATACGATCAGCCGCGTAAACTCCGCTCGTGTTTACCCTCAGTCCCTCCAGAGCTCTCATTATTTTGCGAGTGTTCATGATGGCGATCCGTAGTCGCGTTCTCTGTTATGGTGCTATCTGACTCATCGTCGTCGTCGTCATCGTCGTCGTCCTCGTCGTCGTCGGTGATGAGATCTACTTCGTCTCTATTTTCAAGAGAATATTCAAATCTTATTTGTGCCTTTCTTCTTTCGTGTATAAGTTTTACAAGTGCATTCTAAAATATACTGCGGTTATCCTTCGGTAGACTCCGTTGATCTTCTTCGGATAGAAGTGAAAAAAACCACGATCTTAATAGATGTGTGCGATAAAGCGCGCAGTGCTCCTTTTTATTCTTTCTTTCTTCACAGCCGTGGTAAAAACATATAGACTCGATATTAAATTTTAATTCCAAATACGTCTTGAGATGTAGTCGTTGTTAACTTTTATGTTTTCAGGTAATGTAGCGAAATCGCATGGTGGGCTTATTGTACAATGAACTACACTACGGCCTTGAAGAGATACAACCGCCACTTCTTTAGGTAGAAATTGGTTATTCTCGTCTCTGAGACTCTGAATCTCCATTGCGTAATTCATGATGATGGCGCTACTGTCGCTGCTGATGATACTGATGCTACTACTGGTTACTGGTCGAAAGTGAGAGTGATACTGATGCTCCATCGACTACGTCTCGTCGAGTTATACTCTTACCCCCACCCGGTGCCTATGCGTTAAAATCCGTTACGATCTGTCTAGTCGAATCGATTTCCAGCACGTTATCGTATTCTGCATAGACTATGCAATTTATCGTCGATTCGAGAGAATTTTCAAAACCTACCTCTATTCGCATACTTCCCGAGCGTCCGAGAGTCGAATGCGTGGCGCAGTGTGCAGATAGATCGGGTGTTAGATCAAACGCGGTAAGAAAATACCCTCTTGAATAGTTGTACCGGCTGATATCAATACCTTCGTTAAGAAAATGTATACCTGTACCTGAGAATAGAGTATGAAACGCGTCTACATAGAGCTCGGAATTACCTGTAAAACGCGGTTGCAATAACCTATTGAGTATCTGCATACCGTTGATGTAAAGCGAGAGATGATTAATTGAGAAATATTGAAAGTTAACTGTATTAAGACCTCTATTACTGTTAAAGGCTTTATTGTCAACGAAACCTATAATTATTCTTTTCGAAAGTTGTCCGAGAATAGCATTATCGATGGTGTCACCGAGAATTCCTGCATGCAGAGTGAAAGATTTCACCTCTACACGAGTGATTGGATATTTCACCGTAGTTTTTGCTAGTGCATTGGTGTAGGCTAGTAAGACTCCTGGATTAATTTTAACTCGTTGTACGATGAGCGTCGCTTCCTTTATATGTACTTTAAATCTACCATTATCCGATGCATCCATTAAGCAAAACGCGTCTTTGCTTCTGACCAGTCTAACTCTCATTCCCACACCGTTGATTAGCATTTTATCTTGATTAAACACATCGCAGTGCAGATGCCCAATCATGTCGAATGTTTATCCACCTTCCGAAAAGTAGCGGCGTTTTACCGCGCCTAGATTGACTGGTTGCGGTGCTGCAGCATTTGGAGGCGCATCGAAGGCACCATCTGTATCGTTGTGCCATAAACTCGTGGTCAAATGCAAGTCTTTAGTCGCGGGTGAGTAATTGAGAAGCGACTCGATATATGCTCTATAGGGGTATGCGGCATTCGGTGGAGAAACGAGTTTTTGATTGAAAAAAAATCTGATTGAACATTGAGTGAAGAAAATTATTGATCGGTGCAACTTTAGTATTTTCAACGTCTGTATCAACAGGAATGATTTTTGCCTGGATGTACAACATAGTGTGCGCGAGATCTATGTAATGTTCACTCGCGCTCGGCACTATAAACTCCAAGAGCGCGTCACCTTCCTCGCTGAGAGACGACACAGATTTGTAATTGAAATAAGCGCTGCTCTCTATCGATGTCTGCATTTTCGGGAGCGTGAATATGTCCAGCTCGGTAGACATGCATTCCGACGAGTGAGTGTGTAGAAACGACATGTTTGAAAAAATTATTTAGGCTCAATAATATCGTTTATATTTCTAAAAACTGTAGATTTCTTCTTTCTGCTATTGGTGGTGGTGGTGGTGGCGGTTCTTGTCCTAGCTGTTTTTACTCGTTTCTTTTTACCGTGTTTACGTTTCTTTCACGAAGCGACTCGCGCGATGTTACTCGATACGCGTGACTTTCGCGACTGACGCCTGCGTTTAGAGATCCGCGCTTTATAACCAGAGCCCTTCATCATATCGCCGATTTTGGTGGCCGCCTTTCTTTTTAATTTCCTTCTAGACTCTTTGGCGCCAAATTTTACAGCTTCAGAGAAATTGGCGCCGTTATTGGCCACGTCATCCAAAACATTTAGACCTGCGCGCATGGTTTCCTTGCCCATTGCTTTTGCGCCGGAAGCGACGTGCGGTAAAATTTTGCGAAACATCACACCGAGCCAGGCACCAACTCCGCGGCCTCGCTCATAAGTCGAGCCTGCAAAGACGTTTCTCACACCCCCACCGACTTGATCGTTGTAATAACACATGTAATTACTCATATCTACTCAACGATTACGTCTAAAATGAAGTGTAACCGTCAACGTCCCGTACTCGAATGGTATGCGCTGTCCATGTTGATCTCTTATATCTATAACAATAGAGCGAAAGCTGTTATGCAATAGTAGAATGTAGTGTATAGGTGCAAACTTACTCACAACGTTGGCGCCAAGTTTATATTTCGAGCCATCTAGGGATACGATGCGCAGTAGTGCAGCCTGAGTGTCACCTACGGTATAGGGCTCGCACACATCGGTATAAAGGTACAGCTGATCAGGTATAGCGCGCGCTAGGGAAGCCGGTCTATTACCTATTATGGGTACGATAGCTCCGTTTGCAGTGGCGAACGTACTCGTCTGCCGGAGCACGCTACTTTCGAATCCGAATATACGTGTAATTTTTTCGTTATACCGTGTATAATGCGGTTGCTCGCACTCGCACGTTCGCCGCAGTGTGTAATATCCTTTTTGAAATCGTGTCGGTTCGAGTAATAGATGATTGTGTATACCTTGCGGCTTGTTTATTTTCGCAGCCAGCTGTTCTATGCTGTCATAAACACCATGTGGAAAATTGTGCGTTTCGTTGTCCGTGGATGATTCGCGACCATTCTTACTGCCTACTATGAATGTGTAATACGCCTCCGAGTCATTTATATGCATGATTGTACAAGGCACGTGAATTTTCGCGAGTCCCACGCACCAACCGCCGCTTAATCGTACCTCGCATGAGAGATGAGTTGTAAAACAGCTGGTCATCTTATCGCTATAGTAGGCCATGCTACTGTTGCTAGGCAGCACAAGGTAAAAATCATCGGTGTAATCCATGTTTTAAATAGGCTGCATATCGGATGCTATTATCCAAGAATTGAACTTTTCCGGATAGCCCAACCACTTTACAAGTACTCGTTTGTTCGTTCCCCTTCCCTTTGTCTGAAGAGCGTGCTCAACTTTGAATCCTTCTTCGGCTCTCATGCGTTTTTTACTCGCTAGAGTCAATTCTTGTGTATAGAAAAACCCGTCGATTTCCTCGCCGTTCAAATCTGCCAAGATGTAGGTGAACAAGTTTTGCCATCTTGAAACACGTTTAATCTTAAATACTTCTTTGCTGAAATTTTTTTCGTAACCTTTCTCAAAGGTGTTTTTAGTACGACTGATGCATACGTAATCGCCGACGTTAAATTTATTTGTCGCGTCTAGGATAGGATAGATTTTTTGCCACTCTGCTGTGCGGGAGCTCGTTTTTGCAAAATCTCACCCGCGGTGATTGCATTGTACGGATTAACGTTCACAGGTTTCATTCTATTACCACTGTGAAAGGCGTGATTGTAGGCGTGTATAATTTTGTTAACAACGTCTATGTAGCGTTTAGTGTTCATGTGGGTGAAATATCGCCACATACGTTCGCGTATCATTGTATTCAGTCTTTCTACTACAGCGGCTTTGATGTCTGGATTTTGCGCAAATCGGAATCCAATATCGTGCTTCTTTAGCACAGTTTGAAAGGCCGAACCCGTAAACTGTTTGCTTTTGTCCGATTTTAAACAAACAGGTACTCGGCTATTCTACCGCTTGAGAACCTTTTCAAACGCCGTTGCTACGTTATGAGCGGTCTTGACTCGAAGCGGCTCGACCCAAGCAAATTTGCTAAGTACATCCACGACAACTAGTAGGTAGCAATATCCCTCGTTGTAGTCTTTTATGCTCGTCAGTTGCATTAAATCACACTCCCAGATATCGTCAATGTTTGTCACGTTGTAGTGCAGTCTTTGAAAATTTCGCTGTACAGGTCTATGAAACGTGTAAGCATCTTGGTTACCGAGCCACTCGTAAATCCTATTTTTTTTCTCCTCCTCTCGGGACAAGCTTTTACTATTTTTATTCACGCGTATGAGATTTCGTGCACCCACGTACCCGGCTTCGTGCGCGAGATCGTAGTATTGTTTGTCGTAAATCATAATGTCTTTAAAATAAATTTTCATTCGAAGCCACCTCGGTGCTACACTCGCCGCTGCCGTAAAGCTCCGCGTTATCTTTGGTAAACTAGCCGCGATCGGCTCTCCATACAGCTCTGCATTCTTCAAACGTTGTTTACCTGTATTTAAGGGATTTTTCAGTATTTGCGCAATCTTTAAAACATTGACATTACCAATCAAATTATTAGGTGTAGCCGATGTTTTGATGAATTTCGCAAATTCTACTCGTCCTACGTGTGGCTCATCATTGTCGTCGTTTTTCTTTTTTACAGCATCATTGACCAATTCAATGATATTTGACCGCTCGATCTTTCGGCCGTCTATCGAGATCGTTCCAGCGTTGTACCACTTAAATCTCTCGGGCGCTACTGTTTTCCAATGTCGTAGTAAAAGTCTAGCTTTTCGAGCATATGTTTTGGGCATGCTGTCCAAAATATTCTCGTCCGTGAGCGGTGATAAAGTTGCGCCAATCTCATCCAACTCGCGTTCAGCGTCTCGGTCGTTGTTACGTTCGTTTTCTTTAAAAAACAAATATCTACGCAAAACTTGTAAATAATTTAGACATTTTTCACGCTCGTTTTGTGTTTTTTTCGAATATAAAATATCATGCATTTCTTCATCCAATCTCGACAAATTATCGCCAGATGTCTGTATCGAATGTTCACTCGCTGCAGGCCCTCCCGCGGTTTGAATCCTATTGAGTGTTTCCTCGGGAACGATGATCATTTTTCGAGCGCGTTCCATATCTGTTTGTTACTCTGTAGCAGCCGAGTTGTTACCAATTAATCATGAAATAAGCGAGTCTATGATTGGTGCCAGTAAAAGCAGTAAAAAACCACCGCCATTTTGCAATAAAATGTGTTTTCTCCTTCTCCAGCAACCGACTGCACCGCTGTAGTTTGATTTTCGAGCTAATTTACGCAATATGTGTCTAGATCATCCTAAACATTTTTTGTCCGAAGCTTTGAGTTCGATGTTTCCGTGCAAAATATTTAAAGCGCACTCGCATATACACTTTACTGTATGTTTGTCGATCGCTCTAAGCAGAGCTTTACATTGTTCAGTTCCACCGTGAGTAAGCGCAAGTAAGAGAATCGCGTTTTTCTTTGTAAAATCTTTACCAGGTATCGGATTGATGCGTCTAGCGGTCTTCGAGGTTTTTGACGGCATTGTCCGTATTCAACTAACGTTTCGACAATTTATCGTGTCTTTAAATACCGTCTTATCGAGTATACTTTGGAACGTAGACGTAGTGCGCGAGATCATCGGGAAATATACAACTCGGTACCCGAAATTCGTCGAATGTACTCTGAGGAAGATCGAGAAACAGATAAGAGTGTGGATTTCTAGTGGAATCGAGATACGCCTTTTGTAGAAATCTGGGATTCTCGGGATAAACTTGTCGAGCGAGACGTTGTATTTGAGCGCGATCGAGCGGGTTCTTGAATAACACCATATACTTTGTATTCAGACTAATATCACGTTGCGATTTCCGCTTGTGAAATATATTTTGCGTAATAAACACGACACTTATATTTTTATGATGACTACCCTTGGTAAATAGATCGAGAATCACATCGCACGACGACGATTCGCGCATAAGATCGTCGAATATGAGGAGTTTTTTCTTTTCGCTATCGTTCGAGTAGTCACTCGATTGCAGAAGACCCTCGCGGAATTCTAGTTTACCAGCAATTTTCGCGAGCTCAATACGATACGTCTTTTGCCACTCGGCGTAATAAAATAGTATTCGATCAAAATGCACGCCGCACAGCTGAGAAAGATGGATGAGAAATCTCTTGACGAATACCGTTTTACCGCAACCCGTAGGTCCACATATGCAACACGTAAAACGATGCTTCCATCGCGTATCCGTTATCGAAACTGAAATATTTAATATCACAAAACTGCGGGCGGCGGCGGCGGGTGGCCCGGTCCGCACACATGTAGTTCCGCTGATTCGCGTGTATGTCGCGGTCGGCACACACGCAGTTTAGCTGATTTGCGTGTGTGGCGCGCGGGCGGGTCGCGGTACGCACACACGCAGTTCAGCTGATTCGCGTGTGTTGCGCGGTCGGCACACACGCAGTTCAACTGATTCGCGTGTCTGGCGCACGGGTGGCTAGCGGTGCAGATTTTTTACCGCCGCGGTCTACGCGCAAATAAGCCGAATCACCGCGGTAATAAACTGATTTTCCCGCCTGCACACGCGCATATCAGCTGGTTAAAGCATGTGCGCGCGTCGCAGGTAAGCCACCGCGATGATTACCAGAGCTGCAAATAAGGGGAAAAAGGAAAAAAAAAGGGAAAAATGGGGTAATTTTTAAGTATGTGATATATTTAAATTCTTCACGAGCTACAATTTCATGTGTAGTTGTGCGCCGTATAGAATTAAAATTTAATTTAATTTTACAATTTTCCTCATCTTTTCTTTTTTTAAAAGCATCTTCGACAAGCATTTTGATGCTATCGAAATTTATTTTTTAGCGAGTTTTTAAAATTTAACGTAACACCTTTTACTTTACAACAATCTATATTTTCACCACTAGGTGTGATTGCGCGAAAAGGGTAAAACTTTGGTGCCGCGCATATTATCGTACTTATAAAACTACCAGGCTCGTAACAGCTTAGTTCATCGGTCATTTCTCCTAAAAGATTTCCCATAGGTGGCTCGTACTCGGTAGGATCATTGTGCCTTTTATTCACAAAGGTGATGGAATCGGTGACGCAGTACCAAATCCGATCGCCGAGATTATCCATATGTTTGTACAACTCTAGTCGAGCTTGATCGGTCGTATACGCGGCTATAACAACGTTCGTATTCGGGGCTGATATTACAGCCTCCTCGCGCAATAGCCAATTAACATACAATATATCGTCGTTTACAAGTACAATACCGATGAGCTCTTTGTCCGGACAAAGTAAAAGTTTTAAAAGACCTTCGCGAGATTTTACAATTTCTGTTTGCTTTAAATTACTACGCTGTCCAAACTTGCCCCAAAATGAATTTAAAGAAAGTTTAGCTACTGCTCGCAATCCAGCGTTTTTCTCGATTTTTTCACGGTCCAGCGAGATACCCTCGGCTCGTTGATACTCGCGTAAATACCGATCTTTCGTGGCCTCGTCCATGCACGAATCAGGCCAGCCACTCGCTTCTTGCTTTATTTTTAAAAAAGTGTTTATATGTTCCGCAAAAAGACCATCGTTATTACGATCAAACTGCGTGGTTTTATACTGCCAAATAATATATATCTCCGTCATTCTATAACCGAGCTCTGTAGCTTTGCGTAACTCATTGACCACCCATGTACCGGTAAACTGGCGATCGGTAATATCATCGTAATTACAATCGGTTTCGTGCATTTCTTGGCAACAGTTGCGACAACGAGCAAAAAGAAGGCGTCCGTGAATTTTTACCGGTAACAGCGGTAAATACAAATTTCGAGGAGGTAAAACTTTACATTTCACGAGACGCTCGACGCGCGCTAAATTATCATTATCGTCATCTGTAAGACACTACATTCATCGTCCACATAAAGAACGGGATGTCCGACAGGATATACACCACGTATGCAAATGTAAGGGTACAAAGAGCATATGTCCGACTACTTGATCTGCTCATCGTCGAGAACTTTATAAAACGGAACGATATTCTCAGTTCACCCACCAAAGAACGCGTCCCGTGGGTTCAGTGTTATTATACTCATCAACGGATGATCGCGCACGTACGGTGCAATCTCGGGATTATTACGCTTTGCATTGTCGAACTCGCACTCCCATATGTATCGAACCTCGTAGCCGTGCTCACGTATCCTGCGTAATTTGGCGAGTGTATTCTCGTAAACTTCGTCGAAAGTTCGCCCATAAGATAGAAGTTTATCGCAGTTTTTGACGAAACATTTGGGACAACCGTGTGTATAACAATCCTCATATTCGAATACTATACGTTTTTCCACCTGCGATGCAGTGAGTATCGGTGGTAAAAATCCGTCTACTAAAAAACCTTCAGGTAGTCTAAACTGGCGCGATCTACCAGCGAGTATGATTTCTCTACCAATTTCTCGCTCGCACTGAAGCAACCATTCGAGTGACTTTTGCGAATGTTTGTCGCCGCGTCGATAATCACTCGGAGGTAAAATGCCTATGGTTTTAGGGTATAAAAAGTTTTTTCTATATAGTATAGAGCACGCGCTTGCTATAGTAGTCGCGCTACTAAACGGACAAATTTTACCGACTTTTGTGAATATTTTTTTAAATGCCAAGCACGCGCAACGTAAAATTTCCACGTCCATTCGACAGTACTCTACAATTTCGGTTTTTAAATCAAAAACGTAGTCACCCACGCTCTTGACGCCGTTGTACCAAACGAAAAAGTGCTTTCTTTCCTCGGGTGACATACTATCGGCCGAATAGTATTGCGGTTCAGGCAAAGGACCAACATAATTCTCATTTTCTACCGTATTGAATAGATGTGGAAAATAGCCTTTTTTGACGCACGAGGGCAAATCGAATGTTTTTGGTAATCCACTCAACTTTATGTGAAAATAGTTTAAACTATCGATAAATTTAGTGCGTCCGAGTGATAATAAAATCACGTTGCGATCGTTGAGTATTACGCGAGGTAAAACCTGTTTACGAGACTCTACTAATTCTCTCAATATAAATTGACCGTCGAACCCACCGGCACTGTGCGCGATACATATGATTTGGTCGAAAATTGATTCTTCGCTTACATACAAATTTATAAGTTCTTTCACGGGGTCATTTCGAATGATATGTTCGCGGACACCGCACGTGTTACGTATTTGTGTCATATCATCGTTTTCCAAACAATCATCCTATACTTGCTGCGTAACGCACAAATTCGGAACATGTAACCGCGTAGTAGGACTGTTCTTGTACTTTTCATCTTGCCTTGTTTCGAAGTCGTAAAAAACATACAGATTTTTTTAAAATTTTTTCTCCTTCTTGGTCGCGTTATCGTCATTTAACGGGCTCATATAACATAACGCATTTACAGAGTGATGTTCACGACACATCTTGCAATAACGAGACCCGTATACATGCTTTCCTCTATCAATATGAATGCGTTTCTGGCAGTTTCGACACATTCTTATAAGTTCGCAAATTGATATTTTTTTTCTTTAGGAAATTTTAACATTTTTGTGGTTTGCAAAACAAATTTTACCGAAAAAACTTCTGAAACAATCGCGACACTCTATTGTCTCGGTATTTTCACTTTCGCAAGCTGGTGTCATAAAACACTTTGCACACACAGTGCGAAAACATGATGGTCGACGTAAAAATACCGTTTGTATGTACAAAAGTATGAACAAAAAAACTTGGTTTTCGCTGGCCCCGACAAATTCAACAATTTATCGTAATCACATTCAACGGAATCATATAAAATATTTATTACGCCTAGAAACGGTACGAAAGGATCGCGAGCGAACTCATACAGACGGACGCCCAGTGGGATAACGGCTCCAGTGCAGTACATAGTGACGTCGAGGAAAGTGTAGCTAATTTAATAGCTGATTTCGATACTGCAGTGCGCAGCGTAACGTCGTTAATTTTCGACGAGAGCGACTTTAACGTTATTGAAAGGATCGCCAGTGAAGTCATACAGGCGGATGCTCAGTGGGATACCGGGTCCAATGCAGTGCACAGTGACGTCGAGGAAAGTGAAGCTTATTTAATAGCTGATTTCGATACTACATCGCACAGTGAAATGCCGTTAATTTTCGACGAGAGCGAGCTGAACGTTATTGAAAGGATCGCGAGTGAAGTCATACAGCCGAACGCGCAGTGGGATACCGGGTCCAATGCAGTGCACAGTGACGTCGAGAAAAGTGTAGCTAATTTAATACTTGATTTCGATACTGCATCGTACAGTGAAACACTCACAAGACGCCGCGAGTAGTGATATTGATAACGTGCATGTCGGCCCCTCTCCGGTGGACAGTTCACAAACGCGTGCAGTGACGGAAGAAAAAACAAGTGCAGAGCTGTTGGCTGAGTGCGGGTCGAGTTTCAGTGAAATGGAGTGCGACGCTATCGATAACATCGTGCGTGAATTGGTAGATATCGAGAGCAAAATTGTGCAGGACAATGATGTGCCTGCAACCGCGTCTGTTACTGGGCTATACGTTGCGGAAACGAGGACAGCCACGACGCCCTATTTTTGGAGTTGGAGGAGTTCAATTGCGATTACCAGGGCCACCACGCAGCACATGGAACCGAAGAATCGAATTCGAGAAGTGAGATAGAAGTTATCAATATCGACGACGATAATAAAGATAACGCTGAGCAGCCGGATGAGGCAGGAATGCGCGATAGAATGGTGCTCGAGCCCAAGATCATTGTGTAATTTCGTAAAATGTCTGTCTCTGTCTGTCTCTGTCTGTCTCTGTCTGTCTGTCTGTCTGTCTGTCCGTCTGTCCGTCTGTCCGTCTGTCCGTCTGTCCGTCTGTCCGTCTGTCCGTCTGTCCGTCTGTC
>UELV01094981.1:0-12817 GCA_900490015.1 Megastigmus stigmatizans | reverse complement strand
ATGATATTTTGGAAAAGATGTCTCCTGAATATCAAATTCACCGAACTTCAATCCATACAATATTGTCGGAGAAACTTGGTTACAGTAAAGTCGTTAAATCGTGGATCCAAAAACAGGGCAGGCCATTTTTTAAGGAAGGTTTGTTTAAGCTTGCAAACAGATACAAAAAATGTATTGAAGTCCAAGGCGACTACGTAGAAAAATAGTTTAAGAGTAAAAGAATAAAGTCAAATTATTTTTATAGCCTAAAACTAGTGTTTTATTTTTTTCCCAACACAGGAAAACTTACTTTTTGAATACCCCTCGTATCTATGAGTTATCTTTTGATCTTTCCTTCACTGCCTTGTAAACCCCATTTTTCTACCTCTTTTACCCATTCTTTTTTTATCTCGCCCTTTGCAATTTTACAGTTCCAAATGTGCTCTATTGTTTCCGTTTCCTGCTTACATATTCTACATCTTGTGTCTTTATAACCCTTGCTCTATCTTCTACTTATACTACCACACCTTAATCTTGCCCACTGTTCTTTTATTGTGCCGTTGATTTTTTTGTTTTCCCAGTATTTTTCACAACCTATTACTGTTTTCCAATCCTTATAATTTTCGCAAAATCTTGACCTCCCTATTATATTCCAGTCCCCTTGCAGTTCCTGGTCTCTCAATACTTTTAATCCCCGCTTGAGTATTTTTGTTATTTCCTCTGTATCACTATTTCCATACAACTTTTCTATTCCTTCCCCGTCTCCCACTTCATGAATGCTTTCTCTAAACTTTTTCCCATTTATTTGGATTAGCATTTTTTATCCCCCTGATTTCTTCCCTCAACCATATTTTTGGCCACCTTTCGTTCTCCATTCCTAACAGTCCCACTATATAATTTGCAGCTCTCTTTCTCGTCTCTATTCGCAGACTATATCTTCCAGCTTCCATTCTCTATATAGCCTGGAGTATTAATGTTTACCCCCAAGGCCATTTTCACAAATCTACTCTAAACTTTCTCTATATCATCCCATTTTTCCCACCCCCATAATTCTGTTCCATATAAGCATGCTGCTTTTACAATTGTATTTAATAGATATAATCTTTTTTCCAAACTTTCCACTTTGTCCCTTTTCCAAATACCCCACACTGTGTTATAATTCCTCTTTGTGCTTTCCTCGCCATTTTCTTTATCTGAGAGCTATGCGTATTTTTTAATATAAAATAAAAACCTAAATATTTATATTCGTTTACTATCTCTAATTCTTCCCCCTCTAGGAATTGCAACACCGTGCAGTAGGTGAGGGGGCTGAAGCTACACAGGGTTTCGCGACCCCTATAAACGGGCTCTCTAGATGTGAATGAGAATTCCCTATAAACGGGCTCTCAATATGAATTGGTGTATGAGTGAGTGAATGTAGGGTGAAAGCCTTAAAAAGAAAAAGAAAAACAAAAATAAGGCTGGATCCCCGGGGCGTGACCCGTACCGACTTCTCCTACGGGAGATAGACGGTAATGGTCGATCGGCCTTGTGATGCGACCAAGAAGCAACTCCCCACATCAGTTTGGTGGTTGAGCTGATCGGGTAAATACCCACCCCCCAAGCCGAAGGTGTAATGCGGACCGTGCCGAGCGGAGTGGTTGGCTACCTGGGGTACTAGGTAGCCGCAAACTGGTGCCTTGGGAACACATGGCAAAATTCCCAAGTAAACTTGCCTTACCGTCGCACGCGGGGCTCTGCGGCGGTGGACCTTCCTTTCCCTAGCTTCTCGTGGGTACAAAAATGGATAAATTTTGATTTAAAAAGAACTCTACACAAGCTCAAATGGACGGTGAAGACAAGTCCAAGAGAACCTCTCCTCTGGAGCAGGTGAACAAGGACCTGTCTAACCTCCTGAAGAGCCATATGGAAACAGAGGAAGTCTGTGAACCAGTCAAAAATGGCTGAGGAACCGACAGCCTCAACTCAAGGCCTCAGCGTGAACCATCTTCCAAAGGATGGGGAACCTGAGGTACTAAAGAAAAAAAAGGAGACTGGGACCGAAGGAGAGAAGGAAGTTGGCTGGGGCTGGGGCGACTAGCACCAGCGCTTCCGACGCTCCTACCGCAGCCAGCAAAAAGCGGCCTAAATGACCGCTGGATACGCCACCGGAGGGTCAGAGGCCCACTAAAAAAGCTAAGAAGGCGTGTCTCAGCGCACTCTTGGCTGTGCCGAGGACCAACCTTCTGACGACGGTGGTCGTCGGGACTGGGTATCCTGAGAAGCCCATAACCCAGGACAGGTTTGGGCTCTTCAGACAGGCGGTAATGAAGGCAATGGATAAGTTGCCTCTTGAAGTGCCGATGCCTAGGTTCGACGGCTTCTTCTGCATGGGAGAGGCCATTATCTTAGTTCCGGCGGATTAGTATTCCAAAGACTGGATCGTCGGAGTGATAAGCGACCTGCACCCATGGGAAGGTGCAGATCTGAAGACGGGAGGACTTGAGCTCCTTCAGAAAATCGTCAGGGTCCCGGTCTGGATACCGGGAGCGACCGAAAAACCAGAAGTGATCCTGGCGAGGTTGAAGAGGTCCAATCCTTCTATCAAAACCGAAAACTGGAGGGTCATGACCTCGGTCCCCAAAGAAGGGGGCCAGGGCATGACCCTCATTTTAGGTGTACCCGAGTCCGGCATCCGCGCGATAGCCGGACTAGAATATAAGGCCTACTTCCGGGTCGACAGGGTGGTGTTTAAGTACACCCTGCCGGAACGGTAGTGGGACACTACAATAGCGCACCGGAGGGATTTCGTAGTCAAATGGCTTGCACAAATCTCTTCATAGCGCAGATCAACCTGCACCACAGCAAAGACGCCTCTGCGATTCTAACAAGACGTATGGCTGCGGTGCAGATAGGTATATCACTAATCCAAGAACCTTGGTTTGTTAAAGGTAAGGTGAGAGGACTAGGGACCGGAAGAGTTGTGAAGGATCCAAAGGCAGGTAAGGTAAGAGCCTGCATTTTGGTCAAAGATCTAGAAACAACCCCTTTACTGGATCTATGAACAGCGGACCTGGCAGCCACAGCTGTGGAACTTCACCTAGGTGGAAAGAAACAGCGAGTGGTCATTGCGTCCGCCTATCTCCCATATGACGAAGAGGATGTACCGACCAGAGAGGTGAGCAAACTGGTAGTATACTGTGATGAGAGGGCGCTGTCGCCCGTGGTTGTATGTGATGCCAACTCGCATCACCTGATGTGGGGAAGCTCAAACACCAACAGCCTCGGCAGGGCCCTTTTGGAGTATCTGGCCAGCACCAGCTTGGAGATAATCAATCAAGTTAATGAACCAACTTTCATTAACAAGGTAAGAAGGGAAGTAATCAATATCACGCTCTGCTCCCGACAAATCGTCAGATACGTAAGGGATTGGCGTGTGCACAAAGACCCTTCTCTCTCTGATCATGCTCAAATTCATTATATTCTTTCAGGGGTGCTCAACCCTAGGGAGATATCTATAAAAAATCCAAGATTTACGAACTGGGTTGCATACAAGGATGATTTAAGAAGAAATCTCAAAGACTTCTCAAAAAAAAAATGAACACTAGGGCTGTAGAAAAGCATAATCGAAGCTTATCAGACTAACTGCCAACCAAAAAAAGGCAGAAGCAGTCATGAAGTATCCTGGTGGTATAACCGGTTAGAAAAAATGAAGGAGAAAGTCAGATCACTCTTCGGCTTAGCTCGTAGGAGAAACACCGAAGAGAGCTAGAGAGATTGGCGTAAAGCGCAAATCAACTACAGGAAACTTGCAAGAACTGCTAAAGATGAAAGCTGTAAAAACTTCTATACAAATATAGAAGCAGAAAAGGAAGCGGCAAGACTCAACAGGGTTTTGGCCCTCAACCCAGAAGCGTGGCTAAGTGCCATAAAACTCCCATCGGGAGAGTTCTCGACATCGGTCGAGGTGACCCTAACCTACTTGGCTGAATCCAACTTCCCGGGCTTTATAAAGAACGGAGAGTTTGCGGGAGACAATTAAACACACAAGGTGCTAACCGGTGGCGTTGATCCAGACTACTAGAGACTCGCACGCGAGATTGTCTCTCCGGAGAAGGTAAAGTGGGCCATGGAATCCTTCGAGCCCTATAAATCTCCGGGGACGGACAGGATCCTTCCGGTCCTGCTTAGGGAGGACCTAGAGGAGATCTTCGGCCCCTTTGTGAGGCTTGCTAGAACTTGTCTGGTTAGAGGGCTTGTACCGATGGCTTGGCGTACATCTAAAGTAGTATTCATCCTCAATGGAGGAAAGGAAAGCTACACCACAGTGAAGGACTTCAGACCAATCTGTTTAATATCCTTCATGCTAAAATCGCTTGAAGGCTAGTAGATCGCTTCACAAAACAATCTCTATGGAGAGACCAAGGCGACTACAGAGAAGATTGCTCTACAGAAACAGCTCTGCACACGGCTGTATCCCAAATCGAGGAGCAACTATAAGAAAGTGGATATGCGGTGGGGGATCCGTTGATATCGAGGGAGCCTTTAATAACGCTACCACACTGACACCATATGCGCGGCGATGGAGTAGAAGGAGATCCCCGGGATGGTGATAGACTGGATCCGACATATGTTGCGGTACAGGAAACTTGTGATCACAAAAGGTGACGTTTCCCTAACAGGCACCGTCGAAAGAGGTTGCCCGCAGGGGGGAGTATTATCCCCGACCTCCTGAAACATCGTGGTAGACGGTGGACTGAGATATGTTACGGAATTAGGATGCCGTGTGATCGGCTACGCTGACGATATACTTATAATATTCAGAGGAAAGTTCTTGAACACACTTCTGGATCTCACGGAAACCGAACTTAACTCTTTGAGTAAGTGGTGTAGAGATAAAGGACTCTCTATAAACCCGAATAAGACCGAAGTGGTCCTTTTTACCAGGAGGTATAAAGTTGGGCCAATAAGGAATCTAATCATGGAAGGTCATACTGAAAGACCGGGCCAAATACCTGGGTGTTATCCTGGACAGGAAACTGCTATGGAAACCACAGATGGAGGAACAGAGTCGAAAGTTCAGTGTCACGTTCTGACTTTGCAGACGACCGATAGGTGCGAACTGGGGTCTCAGTTTCAAAACGGTTCTATGGATCTTTAACGCGATACTTAAATCCAGGTTAACTTACGCGTCGGTGGTATGGTGGAGAAGAACGGAACAACGGGGGCTATGAAAACGGCACCCACGATGGCTCTGGGAGTACTCGCAGGGTTGGAACCATTCCACCTTATAATTAAGGCGGCAGCCTGCAACGCATCCGAAGACTTATGGTCTGTGATGGATGGAGACAGAAAGGTAAGCACACAATGTTCAATGAAGAAACTCATCCAGCATGGGGCATGGGATCTGACAAGATGCCAGTTCGATACATCTTTGACAAGAAGTACCGATCAACATACCATCCAGAGAAGAATGACATGAAAATAGGACCCCTGCTTCGACTACCGGCGAGGCTTGGTTCACAGACGGAGCCTCGAAAGAGGGTAGATCGGGAGCCGGAGTGTACCGGAGACGCCCAGGGAATGGTGTTGTAATGCCACTGGGGACATGCAGCACGATTCTACAGGCAGAAGTAATAGCAATTCTACGCTATGCGCAATCAGCACTAGAAGACAAAAAGCAGGACCGCGTCAGCATACACACCGACAGCAAGGCGGCTCTAGCTATGCTAGGGCGCACCAAGGTGTCATCTATGCTGTTGTGGGAATGCATTTCGACGCTGAACGCCCTGGCTAAAGAGGTGCAACTCACTCTCTACTGGGTTCTAGGGCACTCAGGAATCAAAGGTAACGAAATAGCGGACGGACTGGCCAAACTTGGATCAAGGGAAGCCTTGATTCGTCCAGAACCAGCAATAGGAGTCCATGAATCCTTCTTCAAGAAAGTGGTTTCTGGATGGGTAATGAACAACACATCATGGAATGGTGCAGAACAAAAGGGTGCAGACAGGCGAAGGCTCTGATCGGGCCCAATGTCAGGCTGGACTGGTCCCAGCAGATGCGGGGTCTCGGCAGAGCTGAAGCCAGACTACTCACACAAATTGTCATTGGTCACTGCCATCTGAGAAATCACCTTCATAAGATGGGACTTTGTGACAATCCAATATGCAGATGGTGCGGTGCAATAAAGGAGACAGCGTCACATATCCTATGTGAATGCCCGACCTTATCAGATCGAAGGAAGGAGAAGCTGGGAACAGACTTCTGTAATTATGAATTCATAGGAAAACTAGATGCGACGGTGATAGTCACTTTCGTGTTCTTAACCACTCAGCCTAGTCCACAATCCTGAAGAAACCAAACTTTCTCGACTAGTGTTGAGTGGAGGTCGATGATCGGAACCACACTGCTCGGGGCAGGGCAGAGAATTTAGGGCACAATATCATCCCAGCGGGAACGAGTGAAGATCGAGGGACTGAACTTGCGCCTAAAGGGATGGTTGGGGATGCAGAGGGCAATTGCCTAGGCATCGGGACTCAACTGAGTCCACCCGAACACACAAATAATAATAATAATAATAATCTCTAATTCTTGACCTTTGTAAAACCATTTCTCTTCTCTTTTCCTTTTCCCACCATTTTTGAATATTTTTATTTTTGATTTACCTATACTTACTTCCATTTCACTTTCTTTACAAAACTTTTCTAGATATTTTAACATGCTCTGCAGCCCTTCCCTACTATCTGCTAAAGCTGCTATCTACCTGATTTTGCACTGCTCCTAAAAGATTTTTAAAGTGATTTACCCACCTTTGCTTACTTATGTTTTTCACCTTTTTATTTTTTCTTGGTTTAAATTGATTAATTGCCTTCCAAAATTCTGCCATTTCTTTACTTTCTTGCACCCTTTTCCATTTCTTTTCCCTCTGCTCCTCCATTTTTTCTTTTCTTATCTTTCTCAATTCCATCCTTTCTTCTATCAGCTTTATTTTATCTTCTTGACTCTTTGACTTAATCCATTTTTGCAAGACTTTCCAAAATTTTTTCTTTTGCTCTTTTCCTCATTCCTTTCTATAGACCATTCTTGCCCATTTCTTTTCTTTTGAATTAATTCTAATTTTTCCGCTGTTTCCGATATTTCCTTCACTAGAATTCCCCATCCGTTTTGAGGATCTTTTTCCCCTTTTCCTATTTTTCTCTCTCTCTATCCTGCATTTCCTTTTGATATTCCTCGGCTTTATTTGGGTCCCATTTTAACTGTACTATTTTACTCTCTTCCTTATTTCTTACTCTTTCTTTATTTCTATAACTATCTAATTTTAATTGGAAGTATACAGGCACGTGATCTGATTCTATCCGCGGTATAACTCTGATTTCATTTATTGAGTCTTCCTCTGAGCTTTCTACTTCCATGACAAGATCGAGAACCGAATGTCCTTCCTCCTCTACATACGTTAAGTTCCCTGTCCAATCGCCTCTGGTTTCGCCATTTTTTATCCTACATCCTACTTCTTCACAAAAATCTAAAAGTTTTCTCCCTTCTTTGTTCATCGTTTTATCCATTGAATTTCTACTCTTATCTGTTTCACGTTCTGATCCTATCTGTTTCTCCCCTATTCTAGCATTTAAGTCCCCTACTATTATCACTTGTTCATCTTCAATAATACTGTTTTCTATTATGCTTTTCATTTCTCTTAAACCCACCTTAATGTCTCTACTATTATTAAACACCATTATTATACTCAGTTTCTCCTTTTTCCCTCTTATGAGCCATTTTATTATCACCCGAAATCCCATTCTTCTACTCTATCTATTGTAATAAATTTTCTTATTCCTACTAACACTTCCCCACTTGCCCCACCTTTTGCAATTCTTCTAATTGCTACTTTATTATACCACATAAAGTTTTTATCTAGTGAATTTATAGTCTCATTTTCTTTACATTTTTCTAATAATGTTTCCTGCAAAATTATAATATCAAAATTTTCTAAGAACTTCCATACCACCTGCACCTTCTTAACTCCTGCAATATTCCATGTGATGCACCTAGTTACCCCTGTCATAGTCTGCGTTGCCTCTTCTTTCTCAAAATGCCGCCGATAGGGGAGAAAATGGGCGGAGCTTCCGCACTACGTCAGAAGCACCGGGGAACGGGAAGGAGAGCGCGCTTAACCTTCCCTGCTCTACTCGTTTAGCTGAAAACATACACGATCACTGCGTTGACCAAGTCCTTGAACGGACAAGCGGCTGAGCGCTATAAGTATACCTATAGGTATTGCATGTGTTCGTCGTCTGTCTTCTCCCACGTGACACGCATGATGCGAGCTTGTATTGATCGTGTACCCTGTACGAGTATGAATATTGTCTCTGAGGCGTCTTAGCGTATCGATGCGATATTCATAAATACAAAATGGCGTGCGAATATCTATTCCTATAAGGATTTGATCTTTTCTTTTTTAATAGTTAAAATCTAGACTTGGATATAAACATTAAAATAACATTAAATTAAAATAAATTCACTAAATGTATCTCGTTCATTAGCAAAATTACTTTTTTTATTCAGAAATCTATGGTCTTGAAACGATTTCTGATTAAGTAAATGCACCTGCTTATTATTATTTAATGAATAAATAATAAGTAAATACTAAGAAAAATATTAATTACTCAGAAATAAATGAATCAATTGTAAATAACTGCCAACAATCGATTCATTCCGAGGGACGGGAAAGGGGCGGAAGAATGGGACGAATTACGGTAATTCTAGAATAAAGATTGTCGAATTTATTGATTCTAATTTACTTATTCATAAATAGGAAAAATGAATATGTGCAATGAGATTAATGCATTTTATCATGCTGTTAATTGGTCACAGGCTAGATTTTCGATACCTCAAGTGCTCGTAAAAGAAATCTAGCAGTGTTCAGTCTTTGAAACTTTTCACACAGATTCTATGATGCATTAATAATTAGCTTTAACAATTACAATCATTGAACAGCCTCCAAATTTAAATAATTCAAGAATAATGCATTTTATCATGCTGTGAATTGGCCTCTGGATGGTTTTTCGATACCTCAAGAGCTCGTAAAAAAAAATCTACAAGGGATTAATTTATGAAACACGACACACACAATCCTTGATGCATTAAGAATTTGTTTTTAAAATTACAGCCAATAAACAGTTCAAAGACTGAACACTGCTAGATTTCTTTTACGAGCACTTGAGGTATCGAAATTCAAGCCAGAGGCCAATTCACAGCATGATAAAATGCGTTATTCTTGAATTATTTAAATTTGGAGGCTGTTCAATGATTGTAATTGTTAAAGCTTATTATTAATGCATCATAGAATCTGGGTGAATAGTTTCAAAGTCTGAACACTGCTAGATTTCTTTTACGAGCACTTGAGGAATCGAAATTCAAGCCTGTGGCCAATTAATAGCATGATAAAATTCATTAATTTTATTGCAAATATTCATTTTTCCTATTTATGAATAAGTAAATTAGAATGAATAAATTCGACAATCTTTATTCTAGAATTACCGTAATTAGTTCCATTCTTCCGCCCCTTTCTCGTCCCTGGGAATAAATCGAATATTAGCACTCTTATACGATAACGCGCAGATAGTTGAGAAACAGTTATTTATAATTGATTCACTTATTTCTGAGTAATTAATATTTTTCTTAGTATTTACTTATTATTTATTCATTAAATAATAATAAGCAGTTGCATTTTCTTAATCAGAAATCGTTTTAAGACTATGGATTTCTGAATAAAAAAGTAGTTTTGCTAATGAACGAGATTCATTTAGTGAATTTATTTTAATTTAATGTTATTTTAATGTTTATATCGAAGTCTAGATTTTAATTATTAAAAAATAAAAGATCAAATCCTTATAGGAATAGATATTCGCACGCCATTTTGTATTTGCGAATAGCGCGTCGATACGCTGAGACGTCTCTGAGACAATATCCAATATTTGCGGAATCGATTGCGGGACGCCCTGTAGAAGCAAAATCAGATGTAGTAAGTGTTGTGATGAATGTAAAATATTCAAAATAAAAGAATTTTCAATGAAGAAATTCAATGAGATCAGATAAGTATTTCTGCTTTATATGTGACCAGTGTTATATGAAGAAAGTGTTTCGTTGTGTGATTTTTTTTCCAGGCTAGAAAGTCGCGACTCATCTTTACCTGCACATGCTGGACTGAACTGTAAACAAGTCATAAATGTATATGGGTTTCAACAATAAACATGTAAGTATCAAATTCAAAGAGTATAAGACCATATAATTGCAATAATTTTATGTATTATTTGATGTGTATACATATACTTCACAATTTACCTGATATAATTATCTTTCAGGTTATGCGAATACTGCAACATTACCTTTTTTATGGTCATATATTTAGTTTTAAAAGGAGTAAAATAAAGAAATAGTTTAGGTCCATAACCATTTTTCATGCATCTTTTAAGGTTAATTAAAAAAAATGGTGCATATAGTCGTTACGCGACGTAAGTATTGCTTATTTTACACGAAATCAATGTTATATTTATACACCTTTGTACTGTAGGGGGCTGATGCAGAAAATAGTATTTAATGTAGTAATTATTTCACATTTTCGTAAAGTCACCATAGACGTAATGTAAATTTTCCACCCTTACTATTGATCTAGATCTAGAGACGTCCAGTAGGTGTCGACACCTTACTTTAACGAGGCGAATAACCCTTACAAAAAAAGTTCTGCAAAATTTCATAATTTATCTGATGTTATATTAATTTCATATTTACTGAAAGCCCATACTAGAGTTAAGTTACTATTACGTTATATTGGCTTAAATTCTTGGCCAATACTAAAATTTGAAAATCAATATGTTACAGTGTAGTCTGATATACTTTGTTCGAATACCAGAAACTGCAAATCTTAATAAAAATATCTGAAACTAATATCTAATAGAGACTAAATTATGTCAGTTAATAAAGACATCAACAAATTTACCTTATGAGTTTCTTTGATATTAAATGGCGATGCATTTCCATAAGTACAAGCACTCAAAAAGCTACAGTGAGCTAAATTAGCTGCTCGAATTTCTGAACAGGCTAAATGGTAAATATTACGAAAATTTAATTCATTCTGACAATAATCGAACATATGGATCATTTCATGTGTTAAAACTCCCTGTACAGTACTTTTCTTTTTTGCAACGTTCTGACATACGATAACCTGAAAAAAAATAAGTATTAGAATAAGATTGAAATAATAAACTATAAATTAACAAATATAATACTTATATTATACTTTCCTAACTAGAAAACTTACATCTATGTCATTTAGGAAAACTTTTATTTACCAGCCAATATTATGCCAATGCAATTCTACTAACTATTTCACTATAACACCGCCTTCAGTTTTTTGTTTGAAACTTTTAATCTAAATTCTTAAAAAGCTTAAGGAAAGTGATTTTATTTAAATATAAATAAAAAAAAAAAAAAAAAATTGCGGAAAATCGAATCGATAAATACTGAGAATGACAACAATTCGTTGAATATGTACATGTAATGTTCGTCGTACATGAGAGCAGTTCCCGTTATCATTTGCTTTTGGATAATTAACAAAAAACTCTCACGAGTCCACTCATGCACAGATCTAGCGTTACATGTATGTCTTACGACTCGGTAAGATAACAACTAAACAGAGAAGCTAAGTTAAGCTATTTACATTTAAATAACTTTTTAAATAAATAAAAAATAAAAAGGTAATACTTGTGGCAAGTATGATGTGTTTTCCGCAGCAACAAATAAAATCTCTTTAGTTACTGTATCTATGTAATCTCTTTTTCATCATGTAAAAAGTAAAATATATTTTTTACTGCATAACATCGAATTCATATTTGTAATTAATAAATCAATTCTTTATTAAATTTTTTATATTATCTAAATTTGACCTTAAGAAAGTTATAAAATAAATATAAATTACTGTCAAAGCTTCTATTTGTCCCAGTAATTCTAATTTATTTCTATAAAATGCTTTTAGATAATTCTTAGCTTGTTAATTTTTTAGATAATAAATTTAATAATTTAGTGTAACAATTTCACCAATTGTCTTAATTATAACCTTTTGTGTTTATAATTTTATTTTTTTTTTTATAAAATTCACACCTCTTTTATTTGGTAATATTTTATGAAATCATATTTATTAAATTGATTCTCTTTCTAATAACCTGTAACGGGGCTGTTATTATCGTGGTGAGAACGTACTGGCGTTCTCACTCCTACCTGCATACACGTTACAGCATCAAAATCGAACGATGATTTGACACTGTGCAGACTCTCTTGAAGAATCACGTTTTCCGTTGTTCAGAAATATTGCTTGCGAGCAATCTGCAATGCTCGCAAGTCCTGCTGCTCAGATTTAATGCACAGTAGAAATTATTTTCTACTGTGCCCGCGGAGGCGGCGGTAATCGCGGGAAATCAAGGGAAAGAATTAGGTTTATCTCGCATAAATGATGACGACGTGATTCTTTTAATATTGAGTATATTCTCTATTAAAAACAACAAAGGTGACATACAAATATAACGGTAACCGCGAACCGAGAAAGCTGGTAAAACGCGGGAAACGGCCGCGAATCACACACACGCACACTCTTACACGGCTTGCCGCTTGCAAGCCGTTTTACACAGTAATTCGAGTACATACTCGTCGCTGAGTTTGTGACCACTCTCACTTGCTCTCTTTTTCTCTCTCTCTCTCTATCTCTGTAGGGTAGTGAAAATTGCTCTCGCTGTAGTCCAGTGCAATACAGAAAAAGGCTGGTGGTTCACACACACACACACACACACACACACACACACTCTCACAG
>UELV01094977.1:0-14160 GCA_900490015.1 Megastigmus stigmatizans | reverse complement strand
AAGTCTATAGTTTTCGAGGAAAAAATTCACAAAGTTTAAAAAAAAATCGTCACTTCGGCCGCCATTTTGTTTAAACGAAAAATTTTCAAATTTTGCTAAACGTTATTTTTTTAAGTTCAGACCTCGAGGCCACGATTGGGATAGGTTTTGGGCATATACAGAACCGATAAGGCATCGAAATTTTAGTTTTAAAAAAAAAATCGCAGTCGAAAATTCTATTTTTTTTGGTAATTTTCCAATTTTCTATGATTAAAAGTGATTTTAGGAAATTTTAACCACCACCATTGAAAAGAGCACCCTCGAAAGCATAAAGGGTAATGATTTTAAAATATTTTAGCAATGCACATATTGCACAGCAACAATTCAAACTTAACTCTCAAAATTGTGTCCTCTGGGCGTTAATGGGTTAATAATGGTACTGTATCTATAATTTTTTTAAGAATTTTAACTTAACAGCAGACTTTATAATGTTTAACCAGTATCCAGCGGTTCAAAGAAGATGGAATCATTAACCGCATGAAGCGTATGCATGCTGAGAAAAAGACTAATCCAGAAACAGATTTCCATGCCGTCGAATTGACACCAATTACTCCAGCCTTAATGATAATGATGGGCGGATTTTCTATCAGCATTTTATTGTTAATTGTTGAAAATATGTATTATAAGTACACAGTATCTGTATAACGTTTTATTATACTACATTAATATAACCTTTCATACAAAACCATATATTTCACTTATTTCAAATGTTTACAATTTCTAAGAATACAATTAAAAAATCATTTGTTATATTCTAAAAGAATAATTTGATTTATTTCAATAGAAATATTTAAAGCAAGTGTTTTGGCAATAAATGGTATACCTTAGTAAAATGGTTGTATAGATCACGAACTAAGGAATATTTTGAATAAAGAACTGCAGTTATCTGCCCCTTGAGGGATCTGAAATATCGTGCCTTAAAGTTTGCAGCTTACCTTCTGCAAAATATCTATAATCATACACTGCCTGACTAAACTCCAGAGGTTAAAGCATAAGGGCTTGAACAGATAAAGGAATAAAGATAATAAGGAATAAGAAAATAGCATTGGTTTCTATATCTATATGTAGGCCTTTAACACATCTCCTAATCTGATATATGTACAAATATACTGGCTATGATAAATTATAAACTTCAGAGCTAATTTATCAGTTTTCCTCAAGGGTTAGAAAACTAGTTCATTTTTCAAACTATTCCATATTTCGTGATCTGCATATACAACGGTATAGATTCCAAACTCATTCAGGGCCAATTTATACCTACGTCGTTGGCATTCTCCTTTAATCTTATTTAAATAATAAATCATTATAATTAGCTGTATTTTGTGGATTGTTCAAACGAAATAAATAGACTATCAATTTAAAATAAAAACTTTTTCTGATCATGAAGACCGCAATGACGATAACATCTCAGATATCTGATAATAAATCTATCAGTTTAGGTGTATGATGGGCTTTATACCATGTTATTAGCCACAGCAATTAATTGCAGCGGGAAGGGAGGGGAGGGGGAAGGGGGAAAGAAGAGGTCAAGAGAAGCACATACATTAGGACATGAATATATGAACATGAATAGCAGTATCTTTGCATTCTCCATCCAACAATCACGCTTTTAATTAATTTGTCCATTGAAATTACTATTTTTGTAGCTTGTATTATTTGCTTTTAACTCAATATGGTAACGCTTACGGTATATATTTTTACAACTGCTATTTTTGCGATTTCTGTTTCGGCATTAAATACCAGACCTTTAAGTAATCTTGATAACCACGTAAATCTAATAACAGATATAAAACATGCTCTTGGCGCTAGAAGTATTTATATTATACACGACGATGTGCAAGAAAGTAAGAACTTACAGGCTATAATTTATTAATAAACGCAAATACAAACGCATCATAAATTATTTGAAATTTTGATTAATTCCATTCTGATTCAAAATAATCGATTGCTTATGTTACGACAGATTTCACCGTCAACGTAGTATTACTGAATCTCTTGAAACAATTTTCTGCAAAGAAAATACCTTCGCAAGCGATGCGCCAATCTGAGTTATATGACAAATATAACAGCACTTTTTCAGGCAATACGAGACACTTAATGGTCATACTTCTGCAATGCCAACATGATATAAAGAATTTTGCAATTTTCACAAAGATGCACTTGCTGTCCGCTCACGTATGGTTCGTTATATTTTGGAATCCATCTAAACAGGCATTACTTGAATTTTGCGAGACTCCAAAAACTAATCGATTTCATCTCAATTTTGATGTTCGAATGTTGGTCAAGTGCTATGACGATCCAATTATTCGGGAATGGTATGCTATGAATCCAGGAGATGATAAAGTACTAGTAGAGGAAGCTTTTGAGTGGAAACCAGAGTTCGGATTAATAAAGAAACTAACAACTAATGTGTTTCAAAGACGGCATAACTTTAACGGAGTATCAATCAAAGTATCAAAAGTCAAGGTAACATCATTAAATTTGTTTAAAAATGATCCAGTTTAAAAACAATTTATTCAATTAGAAACTCCAGAATTATGTCGAACATCAATTACAGGATCAAACTGTAGCCAACGTAACTAGATCTGATGCCGATATTCAAGTTGACGTGGTCGAAAGACTTATGACAGAAGTGACGACTTACATGAATTTCTCATTAACGCATATTTACACCAATGATAGTTATGGTTTGTTCAATCACAGTGAGGGTAAATGGACTGGAGTACTGGGAACCCTTTTATCCGGTGACGTCGACATTTGCTTTGCAGAATTTACAATATCGAGAGAAAGAATTGATTATTTCGATTTTACATGGCCACTTTTTTGGTCGCCTGACATACTTTACATAAAAAAACCTGAGAGATCCGTTCAGGTCAAATGGGATGCTTACTCTAAGGTATTGTAAAGTATGAATAACTTTTTCAATTAATTTTACAATAACTATTAGACATTAGAGAATGTTTTATTTTTAATTTTCAGGCATTCGAATACAAGATATGGATATCTGTTGTAACTATTATGTTAATGGCATCGATAATAATTACCATTATAAAAACTAGGGCCAGGATGACTAGTGGTTCGAAAAAAAATTTTTTCATCGAAAACTTTTTATATATTTGGGGTATCTTTTGTCAACAAGGATTACCAGGTGCATTTTCTTATGATAAATATCGTTCGAAGTTACATTATTTCTTTACATTCTTCTATTATTACTCAAGATCGTAAAGTATTGTTTTCTTTTCAATTTCAGAATTTCCAGACTCTTCTTCCTTGAGAATTGCATATGTATCCTTATTTTTCTCTGCACTTGTGGTATCAGCAGCTTATTCTGGTTCTATCATAAGCAATCTTACATGTTTTTCACCATCGCTACCATTTACTTCCCTTGAAGAATTTGTGGAGCATAAGACCCATAAACTAATTCTTATGCGCAATGGCTATCATGAAGACTTTGTCAGGGTAGGTATGGGACATGCTCTATATGCATACTTAAGTTAAGATTAGAACATCGTTTATGATTTTTAATTTTAATGGTTACACTATTCTACAGTCATCGGATAATTCATTATTAATTGAAGCAACAAAATTGATGAAAGCCCATGATGAATTACCTCGCAATAATCTGGTCGCACTTGAACAGGTGATTAAATTTGTAAAATTCATTTCATATTTCGATCTCAATCGTGAAAATATATATTGCATAGGTATGTGAGGCAAAAGTAGCACATTACACAAATCAGGCGTTGCAACGTAAATTTGCAAGCAAGATTCCATGTAAGCTCGCAGAAGTACCGATAATAGGAAATCAATTTTTGGCTTTACCTTTAGCGAAAAATAATCCCCTTACAGATTTTGTAAATTACCAGTAAGTATTTCGTTGGTACGTGCTGCTCAATTCATTTTTCAAAGCGTTAAATATTTTTTGCGCATTTTAGAATACGGAGATTTGAAGATTTTGGTCTTACGAGCCGCATTAAAAAGTTATACGTTGATAATTATGATGATCCGCCACAAGATTACGATTCCGTCGGAATCGTGGAAATAATGCCGCTACTTATAACATTAACAATTGGTATTAGTATTAGTATTGTAGTGCTATTACTTGAGTGTGTTAACCGTAGCTTCAAATTTACTTTCAATAATTGTACAAATAAAAGAATAAATGCAAATGGATGACCAACGCATTTATGTCGCACAAAAGGATAAAATACTGTACTAATTACAGGATAACATTAATATTAAAGTTCTTTTTTTTAATAAAGTAAAAGCCATGACTCTTTGTACTTAAACGTCTTGCACCGTTTTAATTGACAACTAATACTACAGGATATAAGTTAACTAGCTTGGAGAAAAATATCAATTATTAATTAATTGCGAACTCCTTTTTTCTCTATTCAAATCGATTTTTATATGCTTTTGATTAGTAATAATATAATGTTCATGTACCAATATTTTAATTACTAAAAAGAACTATTTAATTGTACTATTTTAAAGTAGTAATAATTTATTCCAGCACAAACTATTCATCACTGAGAAACAGAATTATTTATGTAATATATGATGACGTTGCTTGATAAATCCAGTCTTTTTATATGAAATATGAATTCATACTTACAGACTGCAATAAATTAATAACAATGTAAATTACAATTTTCTTGTGATACTTAAAAAAACTTGTATTATGTTTCTGTATTTTAAATAGTAATACTTTGTTATTGTCTTAAAAATTATTGAAAATCAAATGTTATTCACTTTTAGTGCAATATTCTAGTGAGTAAGCAATATTATAAAAGTTCCTATCGCATGTGTAGTTTTATATTAACACCCACATGTTGATTTTAATGATAAGATCAATACTTAATAGTAAAACACTCATTTATAAATAATAGTACAAAGAATAGTATGTACACTGAACAGTTTTGTGATATAATAAGCAGCTATTAAAACATTTCAATGTATGCTTGCTAATAGTCGTAATATATGTATTAAAGGAATGACAATAGACAATTTTTTAGCTATGAATATCCTATCGATACACACTTGTCTTTTCCTTTGGAATATGGAAATGTGTTTATTTATTAAATTTCTCCTGAATTGCAATGACGTGATCTATCACTTGTTGCGATAAAAATCATACATGCGATCCCTGCGGAAGAGGCACTTAATATACATACGTATGGCATACTTAGAGACAAAAGAAAGTTTTTCTAACAGTGTACTAATTATATTCAGTATGTCAAGTCGTAAGTGAAATCAATGCGATATTGTTTTGCAGCATAATTTTCAAATATAATGATTGTTTTAAATTTAATAATCATGTCGTACATGTTGATTCCAATATTAGCTCTTCGTAACAATGGATTGCGGGCAACTCCTTCTTACGTCAACTTGATAACCGACTTGAGATATTTTTATAATGCTAGTAGTGTTTATATTGTCTACGAAAATCTTCAGGAAAGTAAGATCATTGTCACCAATTATTTAATTCTTAGCATTCTCATTCGGGTCAGATTGAGCCAGACACAATTCTTTACTTATTATATTCCCAAAATAATTTTTGGGCAACAAATTTTTAATTTAAAATATAAAAATTTGTTACCGAAGAAAGGATATTACCACATTTTTTTACTTTATAGTTTCAAAATATTTTTCTACGTATTCAAAATTGAACCTTGTGAAAAAAAAAATTATTCTGCCACATAGAATATGTTCAAAGTTATTTTTAATATTTTTAAAAATTAATGTAACCTTGTTGCAGCAAGCAATTGCTATAGTAGAGATGAGGTTAAAATGACCCCAGTATGATTATAACGCAATTCTCTTGGGGTGCAAACGTTAGGGGTTAAACATTATTTAGATTCACAAATTAATAATTTCATAAAATGAATTGCTATGTACTTTTTCTTGGATTTTAAATTCAATTTTTTTCATTTTCATATTTAGGTATATTAATTTCGACATTGCTATTTAATAATGTCAGAAGGTTATCAAAGGAGAACACTTTTTCACAAGTTGTGGGAATCTCGGACTTATCCACATATTATAATAACACATTTTTGAAATATCCATGACAATTGTTCATTTTGCCGCTTGAAAGTGAAGAAAGTCTCGTGAGTTTTTCTAAATTCACGAAGTATCACCTATTATCTTCCCACGTGTGGTTCATTATCTTTTGGGGGCAAGATAACAAAAACTTGCTTAACTTTTGCGAAAATCCGAAGATGAATCTGTTCCATGTGAAGTTTAATACTCGAATGCTGGTAAAATGCTATGACGATCCGAATCTTCAAGAGTGGTATTCCGAGCACAGTGAGAGGGTGAAAACAAATAATCTCATGGAGTGGAGACCTGAAACTGGGTTACTTATTAAGACCAAGAAACATCTTTATCAAAGACGAAACATTGCTGCTGGTACAATCCTACGAATATCATCCGTAACGGTAAATCGAAGAACAGTTTATTATTTAATTATAATATAAATATCTTATATTTTCGAAATAATATTATACAGGAACCTCCAAGTATACAGCTAAATTTAGAAGGTGGTTTAAATGTGGCGATGTTCACAAAAATGATGATGGAATTAGCGTTAAACGTGAATATTACTTTGGATTTTGTGTCGACGCACGAATTTTATGGATACTGGAATGAAACTAGTGGTACGTGGACAGGAATATTGGGAAAACTTCAGTCTGGAGAAATCGACATTGCAGTTTCAGAAATTACTATGACAAAAGAGCGGCTGAACTCTTTTGATTTTGCGTATCCCCTAATTTTATCTCGAGCTAAACTTTATATAAAAGAGCCTGGAATTTCTGTTGTTCAGTGGGGAGCTTATTTGAAGGTAAATTAGAAATAAGTGTAATTATTAAGTTTATTTATACAAATTACCATCTACTTGTCTATAATATTCTGCGTATTTTTGGTAGGCTTTTAACTGCAGAATTTGGATATCCCTCGTTATTTTAATAATATTGTCGTCGATTTTACTGACTTATATGAAAACCAAAATTATTAAAGTACAGCGTATAAAAAGCTATCTTGTAGAAAACCACTTATACGTTTGGGGCATTTACTGCCAACAAGGATTGTCAGGTTTCTCCAACATGCAAATTTAATACGCATTTTAATCAATTAAATACGACAATATTTAATGCTTCTGTTAATTTCAGAATTTCCGGATTCATCACCATTAAGGATAGCATACGTTTCAATATTTTTTTCCGCCATAATTCTCTCCGCTATTTATTCAGCATCCATAATCAGTTTCTTAACGACTTTTATTCCCACATTGCCATTCGACAGCTTACCAAAATTCGTCAAGGATGGCACGTACAACCTGATAGTTGTCAGGGACAGCGCTGAATATGAAATGTTTGCGGTAAGTTCAATGAAGACAATGTTTGTAATGAATAAGATTTACACAAAATTATAATATTATGCAGACCTCACCGGACGATGTTCTGCAGAAGATGAATAAGCTTATGAAGAAAGAAGCAGATTTACCTTCAAACGATGTACAAGCATTTGATCAAGTAATAAATAGTTGAATCAGAGAATTGTTTATAGTCTTATAATTAATTATTATCATAACTTAAGTTTATTATTAAAGATTTGCCACCAAAGAGTAGCTTATTATACGAATGATGCAATGAAACGTAAGTTAGGAGACAAAATTCCATGCAAATTGATTGGGATTGCAACTGGGCGGATCGACAATTTAGCATTTGCCTTATCGGAAAATAATCCATACACAGAATTTATCAATTACAAGTAAGAATATTCTTTTTTCTTATCAGATTTTTTTTATTATAAAATTATTATAATCTGTTATAACTTAATATCACAAACAAAATGTTATCGTAGTATTTTAAGATTTCAAGATCACGGTCTTCTGGAACGCATGAGAAAATTGTACTTTAAGAAAATTGTTCCGTCTTCAAAGGATTATGATGCTGTTGATCTTTCTGGTATCGTCCCATTAATAGCAATACTAACTTTTGGAATGATATTAAGTCTTTTATTATTGTTGATGGAGAAAATACATTACAACATGATGCGATTTCCTGTTAATCATTCCAATGAGATAAGTGGATCAGAAGAGTTCAAGAAGGAACATAAAATATGGACCCACAAACGAAGCACACAATACACACGAAATATACAAAATTGCTTTTAATATTAATTTTTTATGTATAAATAGAATAAATATTAAGAAGAATTTTTACATGACAGAGTTTACTAAACAATTCATTTTCGATCCTTACAGTACTATCCTTACTACAAAACTAACAATGATAATAATATTATCCGCCTTCCTATATGCTGAAAAAATAAAAGCCATCAAAATAGTACAGCTAATAAAGCAAATCTTTTTCGACATCTATATAACGAAACAATATAGGAATATTGAAATATTCTGAAACACAATTCTTGAAAAGTAAAAAAAATGTCAATGACATTTGATGACATGCGGGATAGAGTTGAGTGTATCAGAAGGCGCACGCTAAGGTCGCGGCTCCTTAATTTTTATGTCACTATTAAGTTACAAATACTACCTATAGTAAATATAGTGGCATGAATATTATATTAGAAATGTTTCGTACATGCCATCAGCGGCGCTTATCAAGCGAGGATCTAGGACAGCACAGTACACAATATAGCAGAAAAAAATGTCTCAAAAACATTTTACCTATATGGAAGGAAACAACGAGAACTTGCAAGTATACAAAGATAACGGAAAGTGATAAATAGGACTAGCCATTACCGTGACTGATGAATCTATCTATCTATCTAGTGATCTATCATCGGATAAATAATAGAAACTCTTATATTAGCTTATACGATGCATCTCACTCATCGTATATATGCAATGAAATGAAGCACAATAGAAAAAGAAAAATATTTTGTGATTTAGTCAAGGTATATAATATGGACTGATTTACTGTGATACATAATTAAGGCCCTCTTGAATTATAATTAAACCATTAAGGCCTGAACGGACACTTTTTTTTACTTTTTTCAACGACTTTATTTGGTATAAAATCGAACTTGAAAAAAATCGAGACAAACCATTTCTGATGTAAAATTGTCTGAACTTTTGATTTATGCGTTCAGAATTTCAAAAAAATAGGTATTACCAAAGTTATTAAAATATCGTATCTGATATTTTTGATCAAAGAATATCTCCGTAAATTTTCATCAAAATCGGTTTCCCGGACTAATTGGGTTCCCTTCGTTAGTCTGATAATTTCGGAAATGTAGGTATGCTCTTTCAACCCATACTCTGAAAGTTGTTTCTATTGTGAATGAGATTAGATCGATGAACTAAATCTTGGAGATGATTTACCGTATCTGCTAATTTAAGAATTTCTTTACCTATAAAGTAACTATTTTCATTATCAGATATAATTCTAGAATGGAATGCGTTATAAATCGAGCAAGCTATTTTAAAATCAGGCATTAAAGATTTTATGCTGGAATTGGACCAAACTTCATCAAAAAGTCTAAATTTTGATTCAAAATTTCGTTAATAATTTTAATTACATATCTAACTTTTGTAATTACTCTAGAGACATTAACTTTTTCTGTTGTCAATTGTTTTTTTTTTATTCTTTTGTAGAAATCATGGCATTTTTACCGTAAATCCCTTGTTCTCCAATTCAGGTAAACAGTCTCTAAAACCCGTTGTTAACTACAAAAATATTACCTCCATTTGAAATGTTAGTAAACTGATTAGAATTAGAAATTTCTGATAAAATTTTTGAGTCTGAGCGGTTGGCTGGATAAGGCCCAAAAACGTCTAGAATATATCCTTTCGTTGTTACGCAAACCATTGGTTTTACTTGATATATATGCTTATGACAATTATAAGATAATTTCTGAAAAGTGTAATTTGCACTTTTTTGTAAGTATATGTATGTACCATCCCAAATACTAATAACAGCTTCATGTCGAATATTATTCATTAAATAATTTACTAATGCTGTTTGATTTAGTAAGAATTGACTTCTATTGTAGTTACATTCTCCTAAATATAGGGAACAAAATTTTCAATCAATTTATTTCTAATTATAACAATGTAATTCTTTATTGTAGATTCTGGAATATTAAATATGACATATAACATAAATCTTGTGTACGCATATTTCAGTCTCCATAAATATAAACCTAAAGCAAAAGACGTTTTTCGTTTAATATCGAGGTTTTTTTAAAAGGGATAATAGAGAAGAAAATTGATTTTTATCAATTCCCATTTCGTTTTCCCCCGGATCGTTTCAAAGTAATTTTCATCGAATAAGTAATTATTTTTTCTTAGGCGAAGCACATTAATTAATTGCATCTGCACGACCAATTAAATAACGATGATTCTTTCAATGAATCAAGGAATAAATGTTTACAAGAAAACGAAACCATACAAAAGGTATACTATCAATGCAAATAAGTATTATAAAAATTAGGCAAATAAGAATTATAAATTTTATTTCTAACTAATATGAAAGAATTTAATCTATATGTATTTAATGTATTAGTGCGTAATAATTTTTTTCAGGAAACGCTTTTCGGGTATTTTCCAGGCACGAAAAGTGGATAATACTTAAAATAGGGGCTATGCTAAATTATTTATATTTTAGCGTCTTTTTTATTTATTTAACAAATTGGCAATACGTAAATAACTTAGCTCAAGTTCCCTATTTAAGGGATTTACTGACCGTGGAAGGAGCACAGCGATTTCACCACGTATAATTAAAAAAAATAGATCTAATTACTTATTCAAAAAAGTGATTCAGAAATTTCAATTGGAAAATGTAATGACAAAAAGGAATAAAAAATTGAGAAAGATTCTAACAGAATATATAAACGCTATCTTAACTTAGGTAGCTGTAACCCAGTATCCGTCGGCCGCCCTATTTGATGAATGAAAGGCACCGCAACACACGTCGCTGCAACAGAAGAACAGAGCGTGTTGACGGATGCATCGGATTCTTCTTTCGTGGTCTTCAAAGGAATGATATCATTGATGCCGAAATAAGGTACTCGTTGACCAGTAATCGCATGCGAAATAAAATTAAAATAATAACGGCCCGAGACGTGAAGTTGAGGGACCTTCCTTCTGGCTGCTTGCTTTGTCTTTTAAAACATCATGATAGATTATAACTTATACGATTAACGGACGAAAAAATCTGCCACCTTACAACCTAGAAAGAATATCAAATTTTTCTGCACAAGTTTTCCTGAATTCAAAATTTATGCAGGACTTTCTGAAGGTACAATATTTCCTGCTTTTACTTCTGCAGATATTCCTATTCTCTGCAGATTTCCTATAATACATACCATCATATAAGAGGTTTTGTAGAATTTTCTTCAGGGATTTCTGCAGATTTTTTCCGTAAGGGATCAGCGTTGAATGCATTTCAGCAAACGTATGCTAATATAACATCAGCTAGTTATCGATAAAAAGAAGATCAAGATATCATTAATGACACTCTTCAAAGTTTAATAATTGTTAGTCGCATAATCGACGATTATATAAATGGGTTTGAAACTTAAAACAACGTTTATAACATCAGATGCATCCCAAAAATATCGGACCGTAAAGGGGGAGTAACTCTGTGAAATCCATTGAAAAATTAAAAAATACAACAGATAAAATTAAAAAATGCCCTAGTACCCCGGCAGAAAATTATCTAGTTTTATCAGGGCGCCTAACTTATTTAGCGGGCCCCCGAATAATAAGCGGGGCATCCCAATAATACTAAATAAATTTCTACCAGGGTAGTTTTTTTCCAATTAGAGTAAGGAATATGGTTCTAAATATGGTTAAAATATATATTTGAGTACATTGTAGCGGGATTTAACCCCAATTTAGCGTTAACCCAGCTTCAACAAAAAATGTATATTTTGAGGATGGCACACTGCTTGGCGTAGCGCTACAGAGAACCCTCCAATATGTAAAACGTTACAGAGGAATTGTATTTCATTTAGCTCAAAGTTAATTATTTCAATGTAAAAGTTTATGTAAATGTAATTTGAGTAGAAATAAACTGATTTACTTAACACTGAAACGGAAACAGCCCCTATGAACTTCCTCTTTTTTAACTGTAGACTAGCGTATATTATATTATATTGTGGCATTTAATTTTTCAGTGTAAATCATTTTCAAAAATTTTTTTAATGCAAATTATACAAAACTTACAAAATATCATAATAACAAACAATTCAAACTTTTATCTTATTTGGAATTATCTATAATCAATGCATTTTCCAATGCTTTTAAGTTCTCCACAAGGATGAATTTTAATATTTTAATTTATAATGCTACGAATTTATAGTTGATTAAATTATCTTCGTTTAGATTCTTGTTATTCTTTAAATTTTTGGTAATCCATTTGTCAAATCGTTGAGTCATATCTTCGGACATTCCTGTTTTCCATTGACCTACGTTGCCATTTCTAATGAATTCACCTTTAGGTACAGTGTAACCGAAAGCATTCCCGTTTCTTATGAATTCAATAGTCTGTTCACGATTAATCGATGGATTAGTCTTCATCTTGGTAAAGCTCAAATGATCCAGTAACTTTGTTACTTGTTCATCATTTAACTCTTTACCGAAAAAATCTGCTGTTTTTTTAATTACTGAAGAAAGGTCCTAAAATATTGAAAATTAATTAAATAAAATTACATGATAATTTGTTTACTAGACTAATCTTATTATAACTTTTCTTTTACAACTAAACATGTAAGAAGATGTACTGTACCCGGAAACATGTCTACCATACCAGTTCTTGCATTTAACGAAATATATAAAGATAGAGATTAATGTTTAGAAAAAACTCTCTGTCACCACCACGATAATGATATGAGCATTACGTGGTTCCAGTTTTATGAATCATTACATCCACAATTAGCAGAGATATTGTCCTAGGAAATTTCGTTCGTAATTCACAGCGATTTTTATCTGTGAAATTTTCGATGAAAAAAATCTCTGCGGAACGAGATGGTGACCGAGTTTTTTCTAAAAATTAATCTTTATATATTCCATTAAATGTAAGAACCGGAAAGGTAAGAATCTTCCCGACGATAGCACATTCCCCACAAACTACAAATCTATGAAAGTGTCTACTTTTTATTTGCATACAAACATCATAATAAATTTCTGAATCGTTTTCTTTTACCAATTTATGAAATAATAAATCTACATTTCGTTAAATCAAATATTCATGTGTTAAAAATTTCTGCTTAAAATCATACTTGACAATATAAGTTTCTGTAACGTCCAGCGTACGTTCTTCTATATTTTTAAACAATCAGTCCTGACAACCTCATAAGTTCCGAACATCAAAAGCGCTACAGACGATTTCGGAACGATGAGAATGTATCGATCCGTGGATAACCGAGATCTTTTTTCTATTTTACCTACAAACCCAGAATACTTAAACTGTCACCCTGGCATAACGCGAACACCAACCGTGCTCGATATTTTTTCCTTCAAAATATTATCCATCCCAAGATAATCTGTCCTCAAACAGCACTTAAGTGAAGCATTTGAGTTGTTACTGCATCGAGTGTAAACAGAGACAAAGACCCTTTTGTAAGATAGGACTAATCTTCGCGCTTATCCTAAACAGATGTGTGGGCCATAAAAACCGTTCCAAGAAAATACTTCAAAACAAGCCTGAGAAATCTCATATAAGCAAATACGTTCGAAACTATTTTCGAACTAAAATACCCGATAATATTATTTTCTTCAATTATATATACATTATTATTACAATAACATTTAGAATCACTTTAGTTAAAGACATTGTTAATATTCGTTAATAATTGTCAAAACTCGATAGTGATTCTATTATAAACATTCTTTTATACCTTTTTTATATCGACTATAATTATATTCCCGAAAACACACTTTTGTGTAATTGTAATAAATGCTCTTGTACTAGAATAATTATAAATAACATCCAAAATAAACACGGAACAGATTTATAAATATTCTAAAAGCATCTTTATTTCAAGGTTTCAATAGTAAATTAAATACTTTAGTTCAGAACTGACGTTATGTATTATTTCTTCATGTAATGTGCGTAAGAGAAACGCTGTAATCCTAATGTCGTCAATTGT
>UELV01094970.1:0-10633 GCA_900490015.1 Megastigmus stigmatizans | reverse complement strand
CAAATGCGATGGTATAGATTCATCCTGTATATAATTTGAAAGTGCGTGAAATAAAACAATTCTTTCTTTAAAGAATTTAAACAATTGAAAATTTCTTTTGAATATTAAAAGAGTGAATAATATATATTATGAAAATATAAGAAGTATGATTATTGAAAAGATGTAGAAAATTACAGTATACTAAAGATTAAAAGAGAGTTAACGTGAAAAATATAACAAGGAAAATTTAAACAGAAACAAATTGAAACAAACAAATAACAAAAAGGAAATATTATTTAAATAAAAGAATAAATTCTAACGAATAAATTGAATTATTCTTGGAAAATTCTTCTATTCGCAAAAACGTCACAAAAATTATCTGTGAATAATGAAACATGACTTGTCAAGTTATTTTAAACATTGAATAATAAAAGCTGAAGAATAATTAAAAGCAATTTAAATCACGCTTGTAAGAGAGCAAAACATAAACATTTTTGAAGAACAAAACACAGAAGAATGGAAAAAGAGAAATAAACAATAAATAAGACGATAGTAAATAAACTATACCAATAAATAAATTAACAATAAACAAATAATTATTAATAACTAATAATAAATAATTATAAACAATTAACAGAAAACAATAATAATTATTAATAAATAATTATTAATAAATAATTATTAATAAATAATTAATAAACTAATAATTAACAATAATAAATAATTATAAATGAACCAATTGAAACAAAAAAATTTTTTTTTTGTTTTGTTTACTAACTTAGAAAATTGAATTGAATTTGAATTCCAATTGAGATCGAAATTTCTTTTTATGCAAAACCAATGATAAAAAAATTAATCGTATTGCCAGTTAGATGGGATAGTAATTAAACGTATTACCAGTTGGATAGGTTTATTTTAAATTTTTAGTATAGAGCGTTAGCGTGCGGAAAGATAGTAATTAATTGTAAATCCTCTATTTAAAGGATTTTTTTATACCGTTCTTTTCATTATTATTATAATAAAAAAAACATTGTCCAGTCTCTAAAAGTCTATGAGTTCAAAGTGTTGTCTACGTTGACACTGAACTCAAGTGAATAAACCTCGCTGCTAAAAAAAAAAAAAAAAAAAAAAAAAGTTTTGTTTAATATTTTCTAATGCCCGACGAAAATCAAACTCTTAAGCGATTCATAAACTCGAGGAAAAGGAATTTCTTCCCATCGAACAGTACTGTCCGGTACTGCAAGAACAGAACCCTGTACATCCTCTGAATGAGAAGGATTTCAGAACGCTGACTCTGAATAAAAAAATAGAGACATTCAGGCAGAGTATTTGCAATAACTGCGTAAACTCGTGTGTCCCGGATGTACACCATAACCCAAACCGTAACCTGCACCATGACCATTAGAACTATCTAAGCTGCGACTTTCGGAGAAAATCGCTCTCCTATTAAAGAAGAGTCCTACTGCGTTAGGTGTAGCGAGAGACCTGTATGGGGTTGCTTGGAATGTTCCAAAATTAATAATTTTTCTGTCGAGGAATATTCTCCGACGAGACCAGAATTGTATTAGTGATTAAAATTAGTATCTCCGAAAGTTAAAATAAACATAATTATAAATAAATAACAATAATTTAAAATTTAATCAATAAAATAATAATCAATAAAATAATTTCTTCAATTTTTTTTCTTATATATATAAGAGCTAAAAAATATTTTCCCTATATTAAATCATTTCTTTCCTGGACACCAACGTTAACGAGAATTATTTTAATAGTCAAATACACGGTTTATGGGATCAAATAAATTCCATTGAAGCCTGGATAAAAAGGGCTGATCTCGGCATCGTAACCTTGTCAAAAAACGGAAAGGTACTAGAAGCTTGCGTATGCCGTTAAGAGGAAATAAACGGAGTGCAACGAACTAATCTAGAACGAATGTTTAGAAAACAGCAGAAATTAAGGATCGTTCTAGACGAATACATCCGATACGCGTATAAAAGCAACGCCAGAACAAATGCGAGGTTAAATAAATTAGAGCAATATATAATCAACATTTCGCTTCGTCTAGAGAAATTAAGCATATGAATTCTAATAGAATTACTCGTGCTCAAGCAAGTGATAAGGACCCCAGTTTAAGAGACGCAGTCGAGTCATTAAACCCTTTCGCGGCAAGACATAGGCTGCAGAGAGAGGAAAACTTACAGCTTGCAACTAGCGCTGAATTACCAGTAGCAGTGCAATTAGTATTTGCAACTTATTAGAATTAGCATTAGCAGTGCAAATAGTATTTGCAACTTGGACCAAACCATCAAACCAGCAGGACAAAAATTGTTTAAAATGCCTGACGAAGTAGTGCAGGTAGCACACACACAAATGGTCTCTCTCAAAGATGCTTTGAGAGTAGTACCGGAATTCGATGGCTCCAACGTGCCCGTAAGCAGATTTCTGCAAGGATATTCGGAGGCCAAAAAAATGATTGGTGTGATTGCAGAAGGAAACCTCGTCAAATTAATTAAGGCAAAGCTTTCAGAAGAAGCACGAGAGGCCGCTTTCGATCAAAAATTCGAATCAGTGGAAGAAATCCAGGATTTCATAAAAATCTTATATGCTCCTACTAAATCAGATCAACAACTGTTGGGTGATCTAGGTGGTGAGTTCCAATTTGAAGATGAAAACGTCATATCATTTGCTAATAGAATCCGTGATTTTGGAAGACGGATTCTGGAAGCGCAAAAGATCGTCTTGGGTGAAATCAGTCCAACCTTTCGGGCGAGTACTGAAAACAACGGTGTTGAATGCTTTAAGCACGGATTGAAGCCCGAGATTGAGCAAAGATTAAAAGGAGCAGAAAACATCAATACCATCTATACTGACGCACTGGGAATAGAGAAGCAGTTAATGGCCCGCTCAAATTTAAGGAAAAATAGAGGAACGAAATTTGAAACGAAAACAAAGAAGCAAGTTTTCGTTTGCCAGATCTGTCAAGGAGATGGACATGAGGCAAAGGATTGCAAGTCGCAAAATCCTAACACTTGCATGATCTGTAAAAAGATCGACCATACTGAGGATTATTGTTATCTTAAGGCCAGAAAAACAGATGTTTTGTGTCATCTGCGTAGTAAACCAAATGACACAGCCGCACAATGCTATACAATGGCGAAATGCCAAGTTTGTCACCTCAGAGGACATCTGATGAAAGATTGCAGACGTCTGCAATCTAGCAGACAGTTTACGGGAAACACCCGGAGTTCCCAGCAGGCGAGCGCGGCGAAGGGAACTGGGGAAGCAAACAAGCGTTCGACCAATTTATTGAAAAGCGACGACCTATTGGGCGAACTTATACCGTAGAACTGAGTTACGCAAGTAAGTTGATCCCATCCATCACTATTAGATTGAATGAAAACAAAACAGGCCACACTGTAAATAAATTCAATCAAATTGGTAATACATACCGCATGATTACTTGTCAATTGTGCAACCGCCAAGGGCATTCAGCAAATAAGTATGCCCAATTGAATAACCAACGATCCGCACCTATGGAAGCGCGAGCTCAATTGTTCTGCCAGATATGTAATAAAACTGGACATACAGCCGCCACTTGCCGCAATACACATGCGAGCAGCGTGCCCGTATGTGAAAATTATCACCTCAGAGGACATCGGATGAAAGATTGCAGACGTCTGCAATCTAGCAGACAGTTTACGGGAAACACCCGGAGTTTCCAGCAAGCGAGCGCGGCGAAGGGAGCTGGGGAAGCAAACAAGCGTTCGACCAATTTATTGAAACGCGACGACCTATTGGGCGAACTTATACCGTAGAACTGAGTTACGCAAGTAAGTTGATCCCATTCATCACTATTAGATTGAATGAAGATCAAAATCAAATAGCATTAATGCTGGATACCGGATCAGAGGCCAATATATTACGAATTGGTTTTCTACCCGATCAAGAGTGTGTAAATAGAATTAAGTCTTATATTATTAAAGGTATAGGAACAGATCTCATACCTACTCTCGGCACGACTACTCTCAAGATCGCCGGAGTTAAAGCAGAATTTTTGATAGTATCAAATAACTTCCCGATACCTTTTGGAGGAATTTTAGGATCAGAATTATTTCTAACGAGTAATTCAAGGATTAATTTCAGTAATAAGGAAATTGAAATAAACGGGCACGTTGTAAATATTAAACAAAATAACAATCCTAAGTTTAAGGTAGTTAATAACCGAATTAATAACGTAAGATTAGAAAATATAAAAAAATTTTTACCAATGATTAAGATAATAAACCCACCTATCGGAACTACCGAAGAATTTTTAATAGATTCAGGATCGGAAACAAACCAGATCAAACGATATTTATTACCACCGTCATGCGAAGTAGATTCATCAAAAAGGGTCTATTTAAGAGGAATTGGGCCTAATATGATACCCACCTTAGGCACAACTGAAATAAAACTTTTTGGATTAACTGCAGTATTCGAAGTAGTACCTGAAGAATTAGATATGACCAATGGAGGCATACTGGGAGCCGATTATTTTGAGCAAACCGGAGCAATAATCGACTTTGACAATCAGGAGTTAATAGTTAAAAATTTTAGAGCTCCATTAAGATTCGAGCAATTTACAAAGGAAAACACAACCGATGACAAACCTCACTCGAATTTTCTTGCACAACAAGAAATAAGCAGAGAAATTCCTTGCGACAAAAAGTCGAAAAAATCTCGTACTTCCTGCGAAGTGGTTGAGTCAACTTACAAGAATATATACCCGGAAGAACTTGATTCAGATATATTAGCATCGGACCTCGATTGGTTAAACCGCAATGAAAAATCAAGTCTAAGAATAGAGCATCAATTCCTTATTTCACAGGTTAATACATTTACAGAATTAAATGTGGAAAATAATACGGATCTTCAATTAAACATAGAAAATATAGAAAATTCAATTTTCCCGGATCAAACATGCCCCATTTTTAACGTAGAAATAAAACCCATCGATGAATACTTGCGCTTAGACCATCTCGACGAAATAGAGAAAGAATATGTGCTAAAGCTTGTCAAGGAAAATAGAAACAATTTCTATTTACCAGGTGATTAATTACAAGGTACAGATGCAGTCATGCACAAAATTATCACCACGAATGAAGAGCCCATTAATGCGAGGCAATATAAATTTCCGCATACATTAAAAGGCAAAATAAATAGGCAAATAGACAACTTATTAGAAGCAGGTATAAACCAGCCATCCAATTCCCATTCAATACACCGGTATGGATAGTACCTAAAAAAGCCGACTCACTAGGGAGACCTAGATGGCGTATGGTTTTAGATTTTCGTGTACTTAACGAAAAAACAGTAAGTGATGCTTACCCGCTGCCAAATATTACTGAAATATTTGATCAAGTAGGATGTGCTAAGTACTATACAGTGTTGGATCTAGCTTCCGGATTTCATCAAATTAAAATGGATCTCCGAGACGCTCATAAAACTGCTTTTAGTTCAACTTTTGGGCATTATGAATTCGTTAGGATGCCATTTGGTTTGAAAAATTAACCGAGTACGTTCCAACGACTTATGGACAACACCCTTAGAGGATTGCAAGGCCAAAGTTTATTTGTATATTTAGACGACATAGTCATATATGCAAATTCTCTCGAGGAACATGATGGAAAATTTAAATTGTTAATAGACCGATTAGCGAAGGCCAATTTAAAATTACAAATCGACAAATGCGAATTCTTAAGCAGAGAAGTCAATTATCTCGGACATACACTTAGCGAGAATGGACTAAAGCCAGACCCTAAAAAGGTCGAGGTCGTTAAAAATTTTCCGCGCCTGGAATGTGTCAAGAACGTAAGACAATTCCTTGGATTAGCTGGGTATTATCGCCGTTTTATAAAAGATTTCGCTCGCATGTCTAAACCTTTGTCGAAATTCTACAAAAGGAGACGTCATTCGAATGGAAAGAAGAGGAGGAAGAATCATTTAAAACGTTGAAGAACATGTTATGCAACACACAGTTACTGCAATTTTCCGATCTAACTAAACCTTTTAACATCACTACCGATGCATCAGGATTTGCAGTAGGTGGTGTTCTCTCACAAGGAATTATCGGAAAAGATCTTCTCATTGCATATACGTAAAGAGTATTATGCCCTGGAGAAATCAACTATGAAGTCTACGAAAAGGAAGCACTCGCAGTGGTACATACTGTAGAGGCCTTTCGATCTTATGTTTATGGTAAACAAATAACCATCATAACTGACCACCAACCGTTAGTATGGTTCAAATCAGCAGACCTAAATACCCGTGTTCAAAAATGGCGATTCAAGTTATCAGAATACGAAAACAGTATTCTGTATAAACCAGGAAGACTGAACTCCAATGCTTATGCCTTGTCAAGAAACCCCGTCCCAGTTAATATAGTAACAAGGGGACAACTCAAACTTAAAGATAAGGATATTGAGAATCAAGTATCACAAAAACCTGAAGGAATCAATCCTGAATCTCAAGTAATAAACAAAAATAAGAAGAAACAAATTGAGCAAACACAACAAAAAACAATAAAAGTTAAACGCTCCATACGCAAGCAACAAAAGGTCGATCATTACAAAAGTGACATTGAATCTGACTATGAAGAAATGGCAGAACCCGTTGCTTTACCATCAAACCTCAAAGAAAAATTCATTACGACATCACGCGATTCTAATAACCCTAGTTCGAATGATGAACAAAGCGACAATGAATCGTTAGCAACTACACAGAACGACGATGGAAACAAATCTTACAAGAAATCTCTAATTGGTGCACGAAAATTGATGGAATTCGACAAAATCAAAACAACTCAACTTATGAATATTGGAGAAGTTGGAGAAATTAAAAGGAAAAATAATAGATATTTCTTTCCTTTCTGCATTGGTGACAAAGAGCCCGAATCGCTATCACAAATCAAGCAAAATATCTATGATACTCTTACTGTACTAAAGGAGATCTTATTAAAATTAAAATAGACAGAATTTAGTATCGCAAAAAATGACAAAATCGAGAATATAGATTGGACGGAAATAAGAGAAATCATCTGACTAGTCTTTAAAGATTCGGACATTAAAATAATAATATGCACTGGAACATTAAAATATGTCCCGCATGAAAAAAGAGATGACATTTTCTATGAATTGCACAAATCACCGATTGGTGGACATAAAGGAGTATCAAAAACTTATCACCGTATCAGACAAACCTATTATTGGGGAAGTCTAAAAGATGACATTCAACAATGCCTAGAGTGCCAATTAAAAAAGTTAGTGCGACTTAAAACTAAACAACCGATGGTTATTACAGATACTCCAGGCGCCAGCTTCGATAAAATAGCCATGGACCTAGTAGGACCACTAAAACCCACTCAAAAAGGTAGCGAGTACATACTAACCATTCAGGATCAGTTATCAAAATTTTGCTTGGCAGTACCTTTAGCCAATATCCTAGCGACGACCGTTGACTTTCATAAAAAGGTTTATCTGCGTATTCGGTGCCCCTAGAATCATTCTAACTAATCAAGGCTCAAACTTCTTTAGTAGCCTTATGAGTAGAATCGCTAAACAATTCAGAATTAAGAAACTGCGTACAACTGCTTTCCATCCTCAGTCCAATGGTTCTTTAGAACGATCTCACCATTCACTAGGAGAATTCCTCAAACAATACACTGATTGCGATAATGAATGGGACGAATGGATTGACATAGCTATGTTAAATTATAATACTTGTGTGCAAGAAAGCACCAAGCATACTCCTTATGAAATAGTTTTTGGACGATTAGCCCGATTACCATCTGGCGATTCACTTCGCAAAGGAGGTATGCACCCCACTTATAAAAGCTATGCAATAGATTTAGTTACCAGACTGAACGGAATTCAAAAATTAGCATACGATAATTTAGTATCATCTAAACATAGATCAAAAAAATATTATGATCGGTCTGCTAATCCAAAAAACTTCAAAATAGGTGACTACGTATTTTTACTATCAGGGCCTTAACCTGGTAAATTTGGCGATCACTATTCTGGACCCTATAGAATCCTAGAAGTAATCAATAAAAATAATATTAAGATACAAATTAAAAAGAGTAATAAAATAGTTCACGCTAATAGATTAAGAATTTCGCACATAAATAGAGAAATTAAAACAAAGAAAAAGGAAACAAATAAGAAACTTGACGAAGTCTAATAATAAAAATATAAGTAAGAAAACATAATATATATATATATATTATTGTAGATTGATATATATATAGATTGATTCTACTCTCCGATAAATCGCATACTCCGACGTTAATGAGTGAGAGTGTGGTGATGTTTAAAATTTGGTTTCCACAATCATACCCGATTATTGCGTCAGTTCGATGGAATACAAAGAAAAGGATTATGACAGGCAACATGTTTGACCTTATCTGCAACATAAAAGAGAAGGGTCGGATGTTTTTAGAAACCTTATAAATTTCATTCCGCGAGACTCATATATTGTCCCTTTCTTCTTTTTTATCTTAATATTAATTATATACTCTCTTTTTATATATATGTGTATATACACTCCCACTCATTAACGTCGGAGAATGCGATTTATCGGAGAGTAGAATCAATCTAACTGACCGTTACGTACAATTATTGCAAATTAACGAGTTCCGCGAAACTCGGGTTATACAATGTAAAATTGAAATTCACCGGGCGATAAATAAATGTGGCATGTTTTCCCACATATCATTGGTAAACAACGGAGAAGTCGACTATATTCGCGAAATACCGGATCAAGCTTGTCAGAATGTTCACTTATCAGGGAGCCTGATGTTAGGTCATAATCAAGTTTTAAACGGCTTACGCGTAAACCGTACTGTGACCCATAGCATTACGCTCGCTGGAAATTCTGACTCGGATGGAAAATGTTCGGGCGGAAGATATTCAGACCCTTACGGTAACTGGGACTCCGTAGTTGTTCAAGGTATCGCGAGAATTACATTAACTAGTTTTTTAGCTCGTGTCTCTGTTAATGACAACCAAATACATTTGCAATCGGGAACCGTTTGCTCGTTAACCGAAAACGTATGCATGGACTCCGAGGGAGGTTATTCAGTTTGGAAATCAATCCCGGGTAACACTTGTAAATTTGACAGCTACGGCGTCCTATATGAAGGTCACGCGAATAAAATGGTTAATAACGATTATAATGGCTTACAGATGATCTATTCATTAGAGACGAATGATATCACCTTCTTTCTAACAGCTAAAGGCCGCGAAAATGTATGCGGATATACCATTATTAAAACAGTGCATCCTAAACTAGTAATTTTTGAAACAACTAAAGGAGATACATTCGCTCTAAATACTAAAGTTTCTGTCAACAACCTTGATATGTTTACTTATCTTAATTCTAAATTTGTATATGTGGAACGCCACATTAGGCTGCAAATGCAAGAATTATATCGTGACATAATGACCCAGAAATGTAACACCGAACGACAAACCTTAAAAAATGCTTTAACTATCGCCATGCAAGATCCCGACGAGTTCGCGCTTAATATTATGAAAGGACCGGGTTACATGGTCGTAATAGCTGGCGAAGTAGTGCACATCGTAAAATGTGTACCGTAGAGGTAAAAATCGAGCATGGTGAACAGAGCAATGCAGAGCTTAAAGAATGCGGCGCTGTAGTCCCCTGTAACTCTTTCCTATCATCCCTATATTTTGTAGACAATAGCTGGTGCAAAGTATTACCAAAATTAGTGGAATCGTTACCCCCTCAACACTTAAAACCAATGACAAAACTCACGTGGAAATATATTAAACCGGCTGAACTCGCCACAAGTGGAATATACACGAACAAGGACCTAAACAAATTTCGAGAACGAATTATGTTCCCTGTAGAACACGCAGCCATCATCAACGACATCGCAAGAGAAATCACTGGATATCCAGTCAACACTAACGGAGGCACTCTTATGAAGTTGCTAAATGAAGACGCAGTCGCCAAATTAGCAGAATCCACATGGAATAAAATGTGGGGAAGATTTCTTACCTTCGGGACAGCGTCCGCTGGCGTAATAGGAGTATTTTTCATCTGTCAACTGTTGAAGACACTAATAGTGCCGGCACACAGACACTGTCCTGACAACCGACCGGGAAAGAGAGAGAGAGAGAGAGACAGAGAGATAGATATTCATTTATTTGTATATGTATACAAAAATGATATAAATGAATATAACAATACATTTGAAATATTAAACTTTTACAATAATACGCTTTATCAGTCTTATAATAAAATTGCATTCAGTCTTTCCATGATATCACAGGCATAATAACTTGATCAGTCTCAAAAATCAGTCTTAACATATGTCTCGAACCTTAAAAGTAATATCACAGAGCGTCTTAGCTTAAAAATACAAACAAACAAAATTACAAAGCAGTCGATATCTATCTTACAAAACATTTAAAATTAAAAAGAAACATTCACTCAATCCAATCATTCATATCACACTCACTCTAATAAATACACTCACACTTTTAAAAACATTGTATAAGGGACAAAACAAAATAAGTTAACATAAACTCATCTGTTTGACCCTAGTGCGCAGTGTAAGTCAGTACCCTTGCATTTTGTCGTCCTACAT